>MCFE01000541.1:0-60427 GCA_002104905.1 Basidiobolus meristosporus CBS 931.73 | reverse complement strand
TACAAAATGGAAGACTGTAAACCGGCAGCCACCCCAATGGAGACAAACCTTAACTTGGTCAAAACTCAACCAAATCAAGAGAGCTTGGTGCCATCTGAAAGCCTGACTTTCCTTATCAATCTATGGTCGCAGTCTGATGTATATCATGCTTGGAACACGTCCAGATATCTCATATTCAGTGGGAGTTGTCAGCCAACATAATCAGAATTATGGATCTGATCATATTGCAGCAGTTAAGCGGATTTTTAGATACCTAAAAGGAACTGCTGATATCTGCTTAAGATACACTTATAAGGATTCAGAACAGGACCTTGTGGGATACTCTGATGCTGATTGGGGACGAAATTTGGAAGACAGAAGATCCACTACAGGATACACCTTTCTTTACTGTAAAGGAGCAATTTCATGGAATTCAAGAAAGCAACCAACCGTAGCACTTTCTACTACAGAGGCAGAGTATATGGCAGCCTGTGAAGCTGCAAAAGAAGCAATGTGGTTAAGAAAGCTCTTTGCAGATTTAGGCCTATGTCAAAAAATGCCTATTACTATATATCAAGATAATCAAGGATGTATACAATTAGGTAGAAATCCAACTTTTCATGCTAGAACCAAGCACATAGATATTAGACATCATTTCATACGTGAAGCTATAGAGAATAACTTAGTTAGCTTAGTTTACTGTCCTACAGATGAAATGATTGCCAACATATTTACCAAACCATTAGCAAGAGAGAAGTTTGAATATCTTAGGTCAAAATTAGGACTAGTCAGTATGAACATTTAGCTGAGTGGGAGTGTTGTAAAAATTCGTATTTTCCACCTAAATATTCACCTAACTTAGTCACTTAGATCATCACCTTTAAATCCTAGAGAATACTGACCAAATTCCTTGTCGGGATATACTTAGAATATTTTCACCAAAATACCAGGTACCCAGAACATAAAATTCTCAAAGTTGTCCAAACAGCCCCAAACTTTGCACACATGTTCTTGGGACCTTCCTTAACCTATTCTACGTGTTTGTAATGCCAAGACCATGTAAAAATATAAATACTACTTTTACATTCAATAAATCATTAAGTGAAAACCACATAATCTACTTGTTCTCCAAATCACTTCCAATATCTCCAAGACTCTTACAACAAAAGGAACTGCTGATATCTGCTTCAGATACACTTATAAGGATTCAGAACAGGATCTTGTGGGATACTCTGATGCTGATTGGGGACAAAATCTGGAAGACAGAAGATCCACCACAGGATACACCTTTCTTTACTGTAAAGGAGCAATTTCATGGAATTCAAGAAAGCAACCAACCGTAGCACTTTCTACCACAGAGGCAGAGTACATGACAGCATGTGAAGCTACAAGAGAAGCAATGTGGTTAAGAAAGCTTTCTACAGATTTAGGCCCATGTCAAAAAACGCCTATTACTTTATTTCAAGATAATCAAGGATGTACACAATTAGGTAGAAATCCAACTTTTCATGCTAGAACCAGGCACATAGATATCAGACATCATTTCATGTGTGAAGCTATAGAGAATAGCTTAGTTAACTTAGTTTACTGTCCTACAGATGAAATAATTGCAGACATATTAACAAACCATTAGCTAGAGACAAGTTTGAATATCTTAGGTCAAAATTTGGACTAGTCACTACAAACATTTAGCTGAGTGGGAGGGTTGTAAAAATTTGTATTTCCACCTAAATATTCACCTAACTTAGTCACTTAGATCATTACCCTGAGATCTTAGAGAATACTGACCAAATTCCTTGTCAGGACTTACTTAGAATATTTTTACCAAAATACCAGGTACCCAGAACATGAAAATTCTCAAAGTTGTCCAAACAGCCCCAAACTTTGCACACATGTTCTTGGGACCTTCCTTAGCCTATTCTACATGTTTGTAATGCCAAGACCAGGTAAAAGTATAAATACTACTTTTACATTCAATAAATCATTAAGTGAAAACCACATAATCTACTTGTCCTCCCAATCACTTCCAATATCTCCAAGACTCTTACAACATATCTTGTATAATCATCAATAAAAGTGGTTAAATACTTCATCCTGCATAAGGATAAATTTTGCATAGGTCCACACAGATCTGAGTGAGCTAGATCTAATTTTTTCTTAGTCTTGACTTACCCAGAGCTGTTGAACAGTTGTCTAGCTTGTTTCCCATATATGCAGGCTTCACAGTGCTCCAAATTAGCTGGGGGATCAATTTTATTCCAGAAATTGGCTGATTTTTGATAATTTTGCGCATATAATCAAAATGGATGTGCCCAAATCTCCTGTGCTAAAGCATTGGTATTTCTTCATTTTAGTTACTTATGTTGGTTTCCAGATATGATGGAATATGAATCAATTTGTATAGATTCTGATCTCTGATACCCAAAACAATATAGACTCCGTTTTGATCAGTGACTTTGCATCCAGAATTGTCAAAGCTGAAACTGAGTCCTTCTGCAGTGGCCTTGCTTACAGATAGTAGGTTCTTGGCTATTTCTGGTACATAGAGTACTTCTTTGAAAGTCAATGTATGGCTTCCTTCACTGCTTCTTAGGTTTACTTCTATAGTTCCTTGTCCCACTGCATCAAGTGTTCTATTGTCACACATGAAAACCTTCTTAAATGGAATTTCTTGATAATGGGTAAAAAGTTCTTTTTGGTGTATAAAGTGTTGGGATGATCTTCATCTTCACCTTCCACACTTGGTAGTTAGATATCCAACTTTTCAGCAGAGGGAAAAATTCCAGTAGTAGCAGTGGTAGACATTGCAGGGAGTGACAGCTTGGGGCTCATTAACAGTTGTAAGAGTCTTGGAGATATTGGAAGTGATTTGGAGAACAAGTGAATTATGTGGTCTTCACTTAATGATTTATTGAATGTAAGAGTAGTATTTATACTTTTACATGGTCCTGGCATAACAAACATATATAATAGGTTAAGGAAGTTCCCAAGAACATGTGTGCAAAGTTTGGGGCTGCTTCAATAACTTTGAGAATTTTCATGTTCTGGGTACCTGGTATTTTGGTGAAAATATTCTAAGTAAATCCTGACAAGGAGTTTGATTAGAATTCTCTAGGATTTGGATGTAATGATCTAAGTGACCAAGTTAGGTGAATATTTAGGTGGAAATACAAACTTCCACAACACAATATGCTCAGATCCAAAGTTCCAATTATGCTGGCTGAAAATTCCCACTGAATATGAGATATCTGGACATGTTCCAAGCATAGTATACATCAGCCTGCCAAACATAAATTGATCAGCAAAGTCAAAGCCTTCAGATGGCACAAAGTTCTCTTGATCTGGTTGTACTTTAACCAAGTTAAGGTGTGTCTTCATTGGGGTAATGGCTGGTTTACAGTCTTCCATTTGGTACTTCTTTGGTATATCTTGAATATACTTGGATTGTCTTGGCATGATAGTTGGAGTACATCTGTCTATAGAGAGCTTTATTCCTATGTGGTTACCAAGTTCTCCTTGATCAGACATCTTGAACTCTTCAGATAGACTGGATTATTATAGTCAGCATTACTTCTTCTGAAATTCAAAGATTCCAAATAAGAATCTATCTTGCAATTCCCGGCTCCTGGTGATTGCTTGAGACAATATAAAGCTTATTTAAGCTTGTAGACTAGATGAAAGTTATTTTGGTCAGCAAACCCATCAGGCTAGTCCATATACATGTCCTCATCAAGTTTTTCCTTTAAAAATGCAGCTTTTATATCCATTTGATGTATAAGAAACTTATATTTGGCTGCAATAGCCAATATTAATCAGATGGAATTAAACTTGGCTACCGGTGCAATGGCTTCAGTATAGCCAAGTTCTTTTGTTTGAGAGTAACATTTGGCCACAAGTCTTCTTACCAAAGTATCAGGTACCCATAACATGAGAATTCTCAAAGTTATCTAAACACCCCCAACTTTGCACACATGTTTTTAGGACCTTCCTGAGCCAGTTCCACATATTTGTTACGCCAAAACCATGTAAAAGTATAAATACTACTCTTAAATTCAATAAATTAATGAGTGAAAGCCACATAATCTGCTTGAACTTCAAATCACTTCTAATACTTCTAGGACTCTTACAGCAGTTTTTTGGCATATGCCAAACACCCAAATATTCTTAGCTATTCTGCACTTGGTCTGTATCCATACCATGCTTCAAATGGAGTTGAATCACAAAGTATTCTGTTACAACTCCAATCTTTAAGGTATACAGTTGTGGCAATTGATTCTACCTATAAATCATAGGATAATTTCAGTTCATTGATCATATATCTTGCCATATCAACTATTGATCAGTTTGCAAGCTCTGCTACACTATTTTGCTATGGGGAGTATGGTACAGTAGTCTCTTGCTTTACCCCTTAGATTTGTTGTAATAATTTGTAATTCCACCTGAATATTCACCTAACTTAGTCATATATATCATTACCTTCAAATCCTAGAGTATACTCACCATATTCCTTGTCAAGATTTACTTCCACTATTCTCACAAAAATATCAGGTACCCTGATCATGAATATTTTCAAAGTTATTCAAACAGTCTCAAACTTTGCACCTATGTCAAGGGGACCTTCCTAGCCTATTATACATGTTTTTTATGCCAATATGATGTAGGATTATAAATACTACTTTTATATTCAATAAACCATTAATTGAAAGCCACATAATCTACTTGCAAACAGACCAATAAGTAATATGGCAAGATCTATGTACAGTAATCCAAAATTAGCCCATGATTTTTAGATGGAATCAGTTGCCAAAGCTGTATCCCTCAATAATAGGAGCTATAACAGAATCCCCTGTGATTCTACTCCACTTGAAGCATGGTATGGGTACACACCAAGTGCAGAACATATAAATATATTTGGAGGTACAGCATATGCCAAAAACTGCCCGGAAATCAGTCAAAGTATCAGCCAAAAAGTGTATAATGCATATTTTTGGGCTACTGCAATGAGAGTAAAGCACACAGACTCTCTACTCCATTTGAAGCATGGTATGGATACAGACCAAGTGCAGAAAATCTAAGAATATTTGGGTATACAGCATATGCCAAAAACTGCCCGGAAATCAGTCAAAGTTTAAGCCAAAAAGTATATAATGCATATTTTTGGGCTACTGCAATGAGCATAAAGCACACAGACTCTACAATACCAAAGTAAAGCAGCTAACACATCCAGGGATATGCTGTTTGATGAAGATTAAAGTTTTTCACAAATGATGACATCAGATGATGACAAATATTTGATCTCAAGTCCACAAATGCTTAGGATTGAATCAGAGCAAAACAGTGAAAGCTTTTTCATTCCAGAGGACTCTACAATCATGGTTCAGCCTGAAGCAGTGCCTGGGAATATCCTGGAAGTAATCCTTCCAGTATCAGATGCCTGGAGTACAACTGGACAAGAAATAGCCCAAATTACTATATTAATCAGGGTACAAACTTAGCCTATAGACTGGTTCCATTAAACTGTGCTACAGCATGTGGTGCAATCTGTGATCTCTGAGAATGATCAGGCACAGTAGTATAGCTACCAGTAGGCAGGATTGCTCTTGGATAAATTTGCACCATGTGCAACAATCTTTCAAACTATGGCACAATCTTACACAATGAGGTTAGCATGGACAATTGCACCAACTTGTAATGTCTGCATCACATGCGCAATTGTATACTGCTAGTATTGTAGGTAAAATCCGGTATTTGGATATGTTTCTTTAATGTAAATGGAAATAAATGAGTGTCACACTATAAACTACACTGATACTTACCATTTTGATTACCATCACTCCAATTGGGTGGTATCTCAGCAATTAACTGGTCCAAAAGTATCCTGAAGCTTTCAGCCCCTAATTGGCTCTTTAACCAATACACAAGCTACCTGATTTGCCATCAAATATCCCATTTTGCCCATTGAGCAAGTAAATCCCTAATCCTAGTGATTGGACAAGATTTCATGGCAAGCATGCAACCAATCAAACAGATACAAAACAGATCAAATGGCTGCACTGGTGTATTGAATGATGTATATTTATGCAGGGTGCTTAGTTATAGGGGTTCTGTCTCAAATGTGCAACAACCTTGATATTGCTTATATCAAAAATTTAGTGATCACTGATTTGTAGTAGCTCAAGTTCGATTGCAAAAAAATTGAGTTTTTGGATGATGACAAATAATAGTAATTCAATGCAACCACATTGTCTTCCCCTGGGTTTTTTCCTCACATGAATTACTACTGAAGCATTTGGTAGTGATTCACTTTGCACACCTAAACTACTTTCTTGTTGACTATCCTCTTGACTACTTGATTGTTTGTAGTCAGTATTTTGCCTCCTAGTTGATGAGTGCATTGCTGTAGCTTGGCCGTGCTTAATTGCTCCAGATGATGCTACCAAACCAGCCTGCAGTGCTTTGTGCTCACACATTCTTTTACTTGCCAAAGGCTGTGGTGGTGGAGGCACTTCATGTGGGTCATCATAAGTCAGTTTGCCAGAAGCAGCTTGCTGATGGTGAGGTGTTATGGCACATGCAGGCACAACTTGATGCGCTGGAATGGCCCTTAGCTGAGTTGGATATGATGTAACTTGTTGAGGCAATTTGGCCCACTCCAATGGACATGTGTCTAAATAAGTTTTGGTGGTTTTGCTCAGAACTGTGCACTTTGGCCCAACACGCATTGACTCAATGGAGGGCATGCTTGTGAAGTGTGTTGGTGTAGTTTGGACTGACATGCACCAGTATGCTGAAGTTGCAAGGGATGGTGGGAATCCAGCAAAGAGTGCTGGCACAATCTAGATGCTGTTGCTTGCGGTCTGTATTCTTCCTCTTGAACCTCACCTTCTGATTCCTCAAGGTATTCACTTACCCTCTGTCTGATACTTTGGAACTGTTGCCTGGATGAGTCCTGAGTATATTGCTCTCAGAAGCCACTTAGCTCTACTAATATATCACTCAATACATAGTCATTTGAGGCAAAGACTAATTCAAAATCTGTTTGGTTCCCAGTGTTGAGGCATGAACAGACACTCCCAGCCTGTACTGTGCAAATTGCGTGCACAATTGCTCCTGCACAGCTTCCTCATTATATTCCCCCACTTGCAGCTCATTCTTGATTTCAAGACTTGTCTTGTTATATATCTTCTTCCATACATCTGCTGGCATCTTGATGAAGAACTCATGCCACAGCTTTCTACTCAGGTTCTTCCATTGCTGTTGACTTTCTGAGGTATCTAGTTCTGCTTGATTTATGAGTAGTGCCCAAATTTCTGTATGAAGGCTCATCATATACACTTGGGCCATACTGAAATCATTTGGTAAGAACTCAAACAGATCCAACATTGTTTTCCCCAGTCTGGACCATGCTTATGAGCTGGGGATGGGTTTTGTCTGGGTTGTACTAAATATGAGTTGAGACTTAGTATAGGGACCATAGCAAAGGATATGGATACTTATACAATAGTGTATTGGCATCATCCTGGTTTTATATGAGATAAATATGAATACTAATGTGATTGTTGAGTTTTCCATATATTATGCATGATGCATCTTAGATTGCATTGACACAGATTGGATCCCATCAAATGCAGATTTCCTATTTGATTATGAACTTGTGAGTAAAGCATCAATAAAAATACTAAATTATTGTTTGCAGATGATTTTGCAACATAATGATGGGATACATGGCAATTGATGGAGATTTAATCATAATGCATGGAAAATCAGATATATAAAGTAGATTGCACCAAATCAAAGCAATGCGCTGTAGTGGGGTGACAGTGACACCCACTGATGGATGTGCTCATTCCCTTATTTTCTACTTCCCTATATCTCTACTACACTTATTTTAGTTTTATCCCATTTGTCTTACCCAATCAGTACTATCCCATAAGTCAGTTGACTATCACACCTACCAACCTTATTGCATAAGTTACCCCTCACTTTATGTAAGATTACTAGCTTTAAGTACTTCTATATTAGGCAAGTACTGGCGCCAGTACCTGTGACACAAGATCAACCCATGCCACCATCCCTACCATTTCCATACCATATATGGTATCCCTATGTTACACAGGCTTCAGAATACTAATTCCTGATTGGTTGGATGTGCTGTGCCTCTTGGAGCCTTCCAGCACATACTTAGAATATTCTTAGGTCACTCTGATGTCATTAAAATTTCTACCAATATCCAGAACCTTCTGGAACACCATGATTAGTAATCACTTAGCCAGTGAGAAAAGTATATAAGGGAGGCTATCCCTCAACAATAAATCATCATCCCTTTTATCAATGTACCGACTTGTTGATTAGTGTGATCACTGCTACCTGCTGCCACCTGAACTTCTAACCCCAGACCACAGGACACTCCCAGGAAACCGTGCTGACAGCCAACTGACCTTGGAGGCACTACTTGTGAGGAATACTCAGAGTAGGTATCTTTTATTATATTTGATTCTTTCCCAAGTTTGTTCTTGTACAGGCAAAGATACTTTTCTGTCTTTGTAACTATTGACCACAGCTGTATTCTTGTCAAGTCCCTGCTGGTGGAGTTTACAGTTGTTTGACTTTGGAAGCTTTGTACATGGTCATCTCAAAGGACGCTGAACCCAGCACATACTTTTGTTAAGATGCCAACTAAGTTGGAGATTGTAGCTCAATAGTTTTCCCTTGACAAGCTTGTGGCTTTATTCCCCTTCACATTAGATTAGAGACAGAACCCCAGTATTCCTAGCAAGCTTTTGCCAGAGGTTATTGTACCAAGTGAACACCCCACACACAAAACACTTGAGAAGTGTTGGACATATCTCTTCCTTGGACTTGTACACCACCACACTGGTACAATTGAAAGATACAAAGCAAGACTTGTGGCCAAAGGACACTCTCAAACAAAAAGACTTAACTACACTGAGATCTTTGCACCAGTAGCCTAGTTTAATTCCATCTGATTGATATTGGCTATTGCAGCCAAATATAAGTTTTTAAACATCAATTGAATGTAAAAGCTGCATTTTAGAATGGAGAAGGTGAGAAGGACATATATATAGACCTGCCTGATGGGTTTGCTGACCAAGATAACCCCCATTTGGTTGCAACCTTAAAAGGTCTCTGTGGACTAAAATAATCACCAAGAGCCTGGAATTGCAAAATCAATTCATATTTGCAATCTTTGAGTTTCAAAAGGAGTAATGCTGACTATAGTATATACTATAAGCCAGATAGAGCAACTCCAGCTCTATTAGCTCAATATGTGGATGATGTTATTATAGCCACCAATAGCCTCAAAAATTGGAAGTGATTAAATCCAACCAATCTAAAGAGTTCAAGATATCCTATCCAGGAGAACTTGATTGCTATGTAGGGACAAAGATCTTCACAGATAGAAGTACTCAGACCATGACCCCAAGCCAATCCAGGTATATTCAAAATACTACAGAGGTACCATATGGAAGACTGTAAAGTGGCAGCCACCCCAATTGTGTCATGATCCCATGTCATCCCTGGCCCCCAATTATCAAGCTAAATCAAGTCAACAAAGAAATTCAAGTTCCTTCTAGAAAGTTCTACTACATTCTAGCAACTTCTTGAAAGCTCCAAGTCAATGTTACACAATGGAACATTATATGGAGGCTTTCTGAGGGAATTTATGTAGTCCCATACCCTATATAGTAATTACTTGTCATATGACCTGGTCACATGATCAGCCAGCCCCTGACATATCCCTTTGTGATATTCTAGTTTGTTCTTTAGTGTACTCTATCTTGGCACACTTACTCTGCCTCACCCCAGAACCCCATCAGTATTAGCCAATATTTCTTGGCATCCATATTGCCAAAAAGTATATATAGTCCTATCCCCCCTTATGTATTTCTCAGTCTGATAAACACAGGTCTTCAATAAACAGCCTTGCCTTGGAAACATGCCTTGCCTTGTTGATCCACACCTAAGTCCTTTCCTGGTCCTGCCTTGCCTAACCCTACTCTCCTGCCTTGTGTCTATTCATAACAAATGGAGACAAACCTTAACTTGGTAAAAACTCAACCAAATCAAGAGAGCTTGGTGCCATCTGAAAGCCCTGGATTTCCTTATCAATATATGGTTGACAGTCTGATGCATAGCATGCTTGGAACATGTCCAGATATCTCATATTCAGTGGGAGTTGTCAGCCAGAATAATCAGAACTGTGGATTTGATCATACTGCAGCAGTTACTTGGATAATTGGATACCTAAAAGAAACTGCCAATCTCTGCTTAAGATATACTTATAAGGATTTAGAACAGGACCTTGTTGGATACTCTGATGCTGTTTGGGGACAAAATTTGGAGGAAAGAAGATCCACCACAGGACACACCTTTCTTTAATGTAAAAGGGCAACTTCAAGGAATTCACAAAAGCAATCAGCCATATCACATTCTATCACAGAAGCAGAAAATATGACGGCATGAAACACTACAAAAAAATCAATGTGGTTAAGAAAGCTTCTTGAAGATTAAGGCTTAGGTCAAAAAAAGCTTATTACTCTATTTCCAGGTAATCAAGGATGTATACAGTCAGGTAGAAATCCAACTTTTTATGCTAGAACTGAGCACATAGATACTAGACATCACATTGTACATGAAATTATAGAGAACAACTTAGTTCACTTAGCCTACTGTGATACAGGTGACATGATTGGAGACATAGTTACTATACCATTAGCCAGAGACAACCTTGAATAATTTGGGTAAATTTGAACTAGTCAGTGTGAGCATTTAGTTGAGTTGGAGTGTTCTAAAAATTTGTATTTCCACTTAAGTATTCCCCTAGCTTAGTTATTTGGATCATTACCTTCAAGTTCAAGAGAATACTGACCAAGATCCTTGTTGGGGTTTATTTAGAATATGTTTACTAAATACCAAATACCAGGTACCCAGAACATGGAAATTATCAAAATTGTTCAAGCAGCCCCTAACTTTGAACACATGTTCTTGGGACCTTCCTAAATATACTCTATGTGTATGCTTTGCCAAGATCATGTCAAAGTATAAATAATACTTTTACATGCACTATATTATCAAGTGAAAACCACATTATCTACTTATTCTCCTAGTCACATCTAATATCTCTGAGATTTTGACTATATATATGGAGCAACCAGTTGGGTTTCTTGAACCAAATAGCCCCTATTTGATCTGCAAGTTTAAACATCTCTATCTGGTCTCAAACAATCACTAAGAGCCTCAAATTGCAAGATAAGTTCCTATCTGGAATATTTGATTATCAGGAGAGTAGTGTTGGCCATACTATACACTATAAGCCTCATAGAGAGAATCCAGTTCTATTGGCTCTTGATGTTGATGATCTTACCAAAGGTGCCAATAACCTAGAATTATTGTTACATACTAAATTCAGCCTATCTAAACAGTCCAAGATGCCCAATCTACCTTATGGAAAGTTATTGTGATGATTCCATCAAATGACTGTCACAAATGCTAAGTCCTGTGACTAAGACGTATTGATCACATTAGGACACAATGCAAAGACTGTCAAAAAATTATTGCACCCAAGATTTCACAAAAAATTTAGTCCATTTTTTATCATAGTCGTACATAAGTGGCTTTTAAATAATTCTCTGCCAATTTTAACACTTTCTGATTCTGGACACTCTATTACCTCCTACATTTGTGTGCATAGATTGGCTATTGCCTCTTGTTCACAATTCTTACTTCCTGACTCAAACATTCCTCTGACTTTTCAAGTGTACAAATTGATTTAGCTCCATTGAAATTTCAGTTGTACCTCAATTGCCAATTGAATTAACTTATGCAAGTCCCTATACCCTACACTAGCATTAAGCCCAATCCCACACTCAACAGTTGGTTCCATTAAAATCTACCACTCAAGAAGTATTTCTGCTGTAATTTGCTGTTTCCATGACTCTGGTGGGAACCCTATGGTTTTATGCCACTTTTAATTCGCTGGTTCCCACATATACTGGTCTTCAGCTGGCACTGCAAGATCAAGCACCTCATCTGCCAGTCTTTGCCATAAATCCCTGCAACATTTGGGTGCATTTTCTTGAGCACAGCTCTTGAAGAAGTGCTGCAACCTCTTGGTGTGCCTATTAAAGCTCTAATATTCCACTGAAGGCATTGTGATAACCTTTTTGGGTCTTGACATTGTTACTTTGTCTGTCAGTGGGATCCCTGCTGGGACAATAATTGAGGACATAGAGGCTGTGGCAAACAACTTGTCTTTCTATGCAAACTCAGCTACCTTACTGGAGTGTGGCACAACTGGCTGCACTTCCTGCTCTTGTGAAAGCACCTGTTTTCTTGCTGGTAATTATTCTTGGTCAAGATGGGATTCATTCTGTTCAGGGCTTATGGTGTTAGTTGCAGGATCTGCAGCCTTTTTCTCATGATTCCCGGTGTCTGGCTTGGGTAGACTTTTTTCCTTTCCCTTTTTCTTTATCACTACCAGGTCTTTCACTTCTACTTTGTCAGAGTGCTTCTTATATTGAACTACATTTTCACCATGACAAGTGCTACTCTTACACATCTGTTTTGGCCTGCTTGTCCCTTGCTGGCACTCTGCAGGCAACCTGATGCTTCTTTTCCGCTTGTTGTAAGATCTCAGCCCATACTGTGGTGGGCTCCTGAGGTAGCTGCTTGTTTTTATCACTGTCAGGTCCTTTGCTGCTACTCTGACTGTGTGCTTCTTAAGTTTTATTACAATTACCCTTGATAATTATTATTCTGGTGCAACTGTGTCTGCCTGTTTTTCCCTCATTGGCATTCTGCCAGCTACCTAATGTCTCTCTGATGATTGTTTGGAGCTTTTGTCCCTGCTTGTAATGGGCTCTTGAAGAAGCTGTTGGTCCTTAGCCATTGCACCCTTATTCTTCTGACTTCATAGTTTCTGCTACTCTTAAGATGCTTTCTTAGCATACCAATGCTGGCCCAAAATTGGTTTGCTTGTGTGAATTCAGAATAATGCCCATGGAACAAGTCAAGCACATTCTGCTTGGCCTTGAGTTTGTGATGGCCCCATGATATGCTGGCCTTGAGGTGTTGGCATGCTAGACTTTGAATGGATTCATGAATATTAGCCCACTCTTTGTCATTGCACTTGATGTCTTCACAGCTCTTCAATGTCTTTTGATTTTTAGGCTTTAGTATTAACACTACATTCTCTCCCTCCCATGCTGTGATAGGTTTTTTTGTGGGCTTTATCATTGGGCACTGCTGTTGTGCTTCTAAGACTGTTTGGTGTTCCTCTGCTATTATATTGGGAAATGGCTCAATTCTTGGCTGCAACATTGAGCTACTGGAGTTCCTTCTTTACAGCCAAGAGTCTGCTCTCTTGACCTGTGATATTGATTGCTCTACACCTTTTGTCCTGTGATCCTGTTTATGGACTATTTCCTGATTTTTCTGGGCCATTGCATCTGTCTTATCAGCCACTGCACCCAATTGCTTCATTAATGCTTTGGTATGAGCTGACAACATACTTGCTAGTATAGGTGGTGGTGCTGTTATAACAGCCCCTTACTGGTCTACAACCAAAGGCACCGCTTTTTCTACATTCTTGCCTACCGCAGCATCAAGGTCAGCGTGTGGTTCCACAGATACTCACAATTGGCTACTTGACTGAAAGCCTGAGGAGTACGCATTATTACCTTCAGTGGGTATGCTGTCCACAGGGCCTTTTTTGGTTGTAGGCTAGCTTGTTGCATTGAATGTCAAAGCAAGCTGTTGTCCAACTATTTTTCTGCTGCTGTCAGCAGTGGGATTTGGTTGGGAACCAGACAACATTGCTTTATTTTTGACAGCATAAATATGCAAGTGAGTCAAACTAAAGGGAAAATGGTGTAACATATAAGTGTGTGTATGGTGCCACAACTTTGTTTATTATGCTTAATATGGTGGGTCATCATTGAATCTTATATTCATGTAGGTGCAATGTTGCAAATAGAAGACTGTCTTAAATTCACATGAGTATCAACAAAAAAGTGATATAATGACATTACATTGTTGAAGATCAAGCTGTTTGCCCCCTGGACCTGACTACTTTGATTTAATGCCATAAGAGAAGAGAAAAAGACCATGCAGCTATTGTAGCAAGGATCTCAGCCATGACATATTTAGACAGTATAAGAAGTATTACAAGGATCATGGCCAGTATTTTGCCACACTAGTAATGTTGACCATCAACCAGTCCCTACTGGACCAAAAATTTCTTGCCAGCCACTTGAAGCTTCTATAAAGGTATCTAGCCATACTTGTCACCTTGTGCAAACTGAGTTAGGTGAGTTTGTGATGAATATTGGCTCACCCCTGCCTTCTGAGTATGACACTCAAAGTAATGGCGCTTAAAAAGAAGGCCAACTGATGGATTGTGAGCCTATCTCCCCTTACAACAGTATCCTGCATGATCCTAGCTAAATCATAATACGCAATGAGACAACACCAGTGGAAAAAATGCTATGAATAGCTAATGGTGCCAGATGAGCCCAGTATTCACATACTGATGAATGATGTGGTGTTGTGGATAGAAAAGTTGTGTGTTTTCAATAATATCAACAATGTGGGCTTTGAGGATTCACTTCTTCTTGCTAAGATCATGCCTAGATGCAACTTACCATGTACATATTACAAGTAGAAATCTGCCATATGGCCAACAGCAGATGACCAAGGAACCATCCTGATACCAGCATATGTGAGCACTTGAATGGTGTTCTCATCAGAAAATGCTACCATTAAAAGGCATCTAGCTTGTTAGGTATCTATTGCCATTGTAGGAAAGCATTATTCACACCAGATCTGATACTGTAACATCCCCATCTAAAGAAGCTTTTGCAGTCTGATACTATTGTGAAGCTATAAATACTGCACTAAGTACTGATCAGGTGCAAATATCTACAATATATTCAAGGGCAAACACTACAAACAGCTAAAAAGCAAGGGCTACATTGAAGGTATGTAACACCATACTGGGGCCTGGGTACTTGATGGATTTTCATTACACAAGTGCTATACCTCCAAATCCTGCTAGCCACTGATTCTTATCAACCTGGATCTGCTGCCAATCTACAGAATAAAAGTAGAAGTCTTATTGAAGCCTCACTGGTATATGGGCCTCCATCTCTGTCCAGCTTGTATGGATGCTTCTATCCATTGCTGGATGAGTTCTGTATGCTTTCCAGTGTAATATGTCAAAAATGCTCTCATATCAAAGTGCATATTCCCAGCTGAACTGATGATACCCTAGCCATCAACAAGATATCCAGCTTTTCTGGGCACAATGTACAGTATTGCAGTCAAATGCATGGGATTTAGGAGATTCACTCCATAACTTACACACATTGTTATTCAGACATTAACACTAAGAACATCATATATCCTCAGAGAGAACATACAGCTATGGAATTGTTGCAAGCCTCTCAGCCAATGAGCACACAGACAGCATATGAAGCATCATAAGGATCATTGATAGTGCTTTTCCACACAAGTCATAATCAAGCATTCATCATTCAATACTGTACCAACAATGGTTTGCTGGCCACTTGATGCTTCAGAATATACCCTGTAGAGTGATAGCTCTGAAGCAGATAGCTCACTCCTGGATTGTTAGCACATATCTGTTTACAACAGCACCCTGCATGAGCCTAGCAAAATCTCAATATCCAAAGTGCTTGATAAGACAACACCGGTGGAATAAATGCCAATTATTCTTTAATGAGCTTAGTTAACCCAGTAGTTCACTTACTAATGAATGGTGTATTACTTTGGATAAAGAAGTGGTGTGTTGCTACCAATATCAGTAATGTGGGCTCTGAGGATTTACCACCATTACCTGCCAAAAGTATTCCAGGAAGCTACATACCATGCATATGGTACAAATAAGCAATTATTGTGCAACTGGCAACATATGACCTAATGACCATCCCAATAGCAGCATGTGTTAACAGTTGCATGGCACTCACATCAGAAAATGCCACCATTACAATGTGTCCAACTTGCCAGGAATCTACCGCTATAGGGGAAAAACAAAGTTTTAACAATCTGGATATGTCCCTGTAGAACCCATCTCAAGAAGCTTATGCAGTCCAACATATATTGTGAAGCTATAACACATTGCACTCAGTACTGATCAAGCACAAACACTATTTATATATATTGTTGCAAATCTTAATATAGAAGTTGTAGGGGAATAGGGAGTATAGCTAGTATTTTATTCACTAAAACTTTAGACTTGTTCCATTTGATAGTGCCACATAGTGCCAGCCTGTTTATAGTGCCGGATCAATCTGGCATCCTACAGCACTATCTAGCACTATAATTTCTACCATGATGCCAGTGGTATGATACAGTTGCTGGTAGTTTTACTCAATCTTACTTATGTTGCTCAGAATAGTGCTTTCCTTGCTTTATTTACTCTTCATAATTCTCCAGACACATTTCTCTCAGTGGATCTCTTCTTGTATGAGCATACTATGCATTAATAAGTATCTTAACTATTTTACCTATACTGCTGTTTTCTCCTATATATGACATTCCTATTACCTGCCAATATGCTAAATCTCTTCAGATATCCAATTGTGTGCTCTACCCTCACTCTGAAATGATTAAATATCTCATTGTAGAGCTTCTGCTCTGTGCTAAGCACACCATTCATTGGCTTCCTATAAGCTGTAATACATCCTAATCCATGACAATCCTCTCCTATATAGGCTAAGTCTGCCATACATTTCTCCCTTCTACTGAATTCAGGATGCTTTTCTACCCAGAGTGCTTTGTCATGCCTACTTCCAGCAAATGACCCACTAAACCAGATGATGTTACCCATAATGTCAGACAGTGCCTGAAACTTCACACAGTGTGCCTTGTACTTGCCAGAATAAAAGTGCCTCTGCCCCCTAGAAGGTCTGTTAATCCTCACCGGGAAGATACCCAAACTACTCCTGATATGGAACCTGTTGCTGAGCACACTGGGATATGGAAGTCTATTGGAGCTTCTGAACCTAGTATTCCAAGCTTGCTCTAAGTCATTCATACACTCTGCAAGGTGGTTCTCCATTGCTGTCAGCTGGGATTGAAAGCTTCTAGGACTTTTGTTGCCAGGGATGGTGTAATGAAACCTTGTAGGGTATAGTTCTTGTAATAGCAGAGAAGCTTAACAAGGGACCTCCTTGAGTAGATTGGGGTAGATGGTCCACAGTACTTGGAATAGATCACCTCTAGTGTGTCAAAAGGAAATCCAGTGGTAGTGATGGGATTGATGAGAAAAGACCATTCAGATGAGTAAGTCATTAAAATTGGTGGATGATTGCATGGAGGCGGTTTGAACTGATTCCGCACAATCTGAGTTATTTATCTGATTTTTAATGCTTTATGCTTAAATCTCCATCAATTGCCATGTATCCCATCATTATGTTGCAAAAATCATCCACAAACAATGCCTTGGTACTTTTATTGATGCATTACTCATAGGTCTATAATCAAATAGGAAATCTGCAATTGATGTGATCTTATCAGTGTCAATGCAATCCAAGATGCATCAAGCATAATATGTGGGATATTCAACAATCATATTAGTTTTCATACATATTTCATATATGACCAGGTTGATGCCAATATACTGCTGTATAAGTATCCAAATCCAATGCTATGGTCCCCAAACCAGGTCTCAACTCATCTTTAGTACAACCAAGACAAAACCCATCCCCCAGCTCACAAGCACGGTCCAGACCGGAAAAGTTAATGTTAGATCCATTCAAGTTCTTGTTAAATGTTTTAGAATGGCCCAAGTGTCTATGATGAGCCTTCATACAGATACTTGGGCACTACCAATTAATCTAGCAGAACTAGATACCTCAGAGAATCAATAAAGATGGATGAATTTGAGTAGAAAGCTATGGCATGAGTTCTACATCAAGATGCCAGCCAATGTATGTAAGAAGATATATAACAAGACAAGTATTGAAATCAAAAATGAGCTGAGAGTGAGGGGATTTTATGAAGAAGCCATGTGGGAGCAATTTTGCGCGCAATTTGCATAGTACAGGCCGGACGCATCCGTTTGTGCCTCAACTTTGGGAACCAAAGAGATTTTGAATGAGTTTTTGCCTCAAATGACTAATGTACTATGTGATATATTAGTACAGCAAAGTGGCTTCCAAGAGCAATATACACAGGACTCATCCAGGCAACAGCTCCAAAGTATCAGACAGAGGGCAAGTGAATGCCTCCAGGATTCAGATGGTGAGCTTCAGGAGGAAGAATACAGACCGCAAGCAACATTGTCCAGATTGCGCCAGCACACCTTGCTGGATTCCTTACTGTCTCTGGCAATCACAGTGCACCGGCGCACGTCAGTCCAGACTACGCTATGGTGGTGTAGAGGTATTCCTGGGAGAAGCTACACAACTGAAGGTGTGTGAGGTGTCTGATGGGTGCAATAACCTCTGTGCCTAAACTGCTGGTGTCTTGGTCAATATGTCACTATGGTAAAAGCTCCTGCTTCTCTAGCTTCCTAGGGGCTCCAAGTGTCTCCAAAGGCCTCTGTGTGTCATGTGCACTACCCCAAAAAGCTCCTTAATGGCAGGTCTGAGATGTAGTGTTGAAGGCTGGTGCAGTGATCAACTGCTAAACAATAAGGGAGAAGTGTTACTGATAGAAGGGATGATTCATTGATGAGGGATTGCTTTCCCTTAAATACTTTTCCTGATTGCCAAGTGATTACTAATGACCAGGTTCTAGAAGATTCTAGGTATCAGTGGAATTCTTGATGACATCACTATGAGCTAAAAATATGCCAAGAATGTCCTGAAGGTTCTAAAGGCACAGCACATTCAACCAAATAGGAATCAGTAGTCTGAAATCTGTGCAACATAGAAATACCATATATGGTATTGAAATGGTGGGGATGGTAACACAGATCT
This sequence comes from Basidiobolus meristosporus CBS 931.73, assembly GCA_002104905.1. Lineage (NCBI taxonomy): Eukaryota > Fungi > Basidiobolomycota > Basidiobolomycetes > Basidiobolales > Basidiobolaceae > Basidiobolus > Basidiobolus meristosporus. The sequence continues at coordinate 41,483 of MCFE01000541.1, read as the reverse complement.
AGGTCATGTGTCACAGGTACTGACGCGGGTACTTGCCTTATGTCAATACATATACTAATCACAAAGCTGAATAACATCTGGGATAATTAATTCTAATAACTAATCAGGGTCAACATCATTTGGGGATAATACTGATAATATAGGCAAAAGAAGCATGGGATAATACTGATAAGATAAAATATGGATAAATATATCATAATGATTATATGAATAAACTTGTCTGTGGGAGGTATGTTTACCCTACCACAACACCAACACCCTTCACCAGAACACTCCACATTGAGTCAACGCATGTGCTTCAGAGCAAAACTACCAGAACTTGCCAAACTGCTCATATAGACACTAGTCCATTGGAGCGGACCAAGTTGTGTCAACATGCAGCATCACATCAAACTCAGCCAAGGGCCATCTCAACAAGTTAAGCCGTGCCTGCGTGTGCCGTTTTGCCTAACCATCAGCAAGTTACTTCTGGTGAACTGACTGATGATGACCAACATGAAGTGCCTCAACCACCAGAGCCCTTGGCAAGTAAAAGAATGCATCAGTGCGTGGCACTCCAGGCCGGTTCAGTTGGTTCAGTTGGAGCAATTCAGCGTGGCCAAGCTGCAGCATTGCACTCATCAACTAGGAGGCAAAATATTGACTACAAATACACAAGTAGCCAAGATAATAGTCATCCGGGAAGTAGTATAGGTGTGCAAAGTGAGTCATTACCAAATGCTTCAGTAGTAATCCCTGTGAGAAAAAAACCCAGGAGAAGATGATGCAATTGCACTGAAATTGCTATTATTTGTAATGATCCTGACAACCCATTTTTTTTGCAATCTAAATCAAGCCATTGCAAATCAGTGATCATGAAATTTTTGATATAAATAATATCAAGGTCATCTCACATTTGAGACAGAACCCCTATAAATAAACACCCTGCATATACATACATCATCTGTAATACCAGTGCAGCTATTGGATCTGTCTTGCACCTACCCAATCACTTGCATGCTAGCTATGACACCTTGTCCAATCACTAGGATCAGGGATTTACTTGCTCAATGGGCAAAATGGGATATTTGATGGCAAATCAGGTAGCTTATTTAGTGGTCAATGAGCCAATTGGGGGCTGCCAGCTTCAGGATACTTTTGGACTAATTAACCACTGAGATACCATCCAATTGGAGTGATGGTAACCAAAAAGATAAGTATCAGTGTAGTTTATAGTGTGGTACACATTTATTTCCATTTATATTAAAGAAACAAATTCAAATACCAGATTTTACCTGCCATAATAGCGGTATCCAATTGCGCACATGATGCAAACATTAGGAGTTGGTGCAATTATCAGTGCCAACCTCATTGTGTCAGATTGTGCCATAGTGTGCAAGATTGTCCCACATAGTGCAAAACTGTCCAGGAACAATCCTGCCTACAGGTAGCTATAATATTGCGCCCAATTGTTCTTTACAACTGTGGATTACACCGCGCATCCTGGCACGGTACAATAAGCCAACTCTTTTAACTGACTTTTACAGAGATTCCAGCAGCTCCTCATATGCATTGCTCCAGATGAAATGCAGACTAATTTTACTTCCTGATATAGGCTGTGGCTGATGACTCATTTGATTGCATCATCATTACCCAGTTAGATCCTACTGGATTCATCTATATGTGTCTGATAAGAATCTGCTGATTCATCCGCAGACTAATACTACTGATTTGCTAGATAATACTGATATACTGATAAGCTTAGCTTAAAGCTAACTGATTTGACTAAAAACTGAACTAACTTAAACATTCAAGCAGTATATCATACCATTCTCCTCTACTAAAGTTGAGAGGGATCTCCTAAATCTATTTTCCTGTAAAACCAATATATTGATGGTTCCGTATTGTCAGCAAGTCTTGCAAGCTTGAGCCTGCCTCTATAAACTAAATCTTGCCAGATATTACCTTGTGTGTTCACTAATTGGTAAGTTGCATATGGACATTTTCTGATGAGCTTGACAGGCTCCATCCATTGTGGCTCAAACTTCTCCCACGCATTGTTTCTAGCAGTACAAAGTTCCTTACTATCAATGCTCCTAGTGATATAGTATCATTAAATCTCTGCTTCATCTTTTCTGCACTTTGAAACATTTTGGCCTGAGCCTCTTGACATCTTTGTATTAGTAGCTAGTGTCTACCAGGCTGCCTAAGCTCATTTTGTAAAGTGTTTGTAAGTTTTAGTTGGTTGAGATCTCCTGGGATTCTTGGCTCACATCCATACACTGAGTAAAATGGCAATTGTTGGTTGGTGTTGTTTTTTCTGATTTTGCATGCAAAGAGGGCTTGATCTATATACTCATCCAATCTGCCAACAGCTCTATATATGTACCTGGTCAGCTTTTCCCCAAATCATGCATTGAACTGCTCAGTGACTCCATTAGTCCTATGGAAATATGCCAAGGTTATCAGGTGTTTGATCTGCTGCATTTTCAGATGAGCTTCTAATGTCTTAGCCATTGAGTTTGCTTCTCTATTGAATACACTCTCTACAGGGCATCCAAACTTCATAAGGATCTCATGGTAGATGAAACTTGCAACTTCTTGTTCACTGGCTATAGGTACAGCTTTAGCCACTGGCCATTAAGTGGCATGGTCAAATGCTTCTATGATCTGTTTGTTGCATCTCCTGGTTGTTGGCTGTCTTCCAATAAAGTCAATTCACATCTCTCAAATGGCGTCACAGGCTCCAGGGGAAAGAGTTCAGCAATTTTGTGTGGTTGGCCTTGGTTGATTTGCCAGTTTAGGCATGTTCTCACTATCTTCTCAATATCTTAGTTTGTTCTGGGCCACTATGCTCTGGCTTTTGCAAGGCTATAGGTTTGTTTAATCCAAGATGTCCATACTGATTGTGTACCTTGTGTATTAAGTCCAGGCAAGCAACATAAGTGCAATAAGCAATAGGGCATGTAAGCTTGTGTGTGAAATCTCCTGGAATTCTTGGTTCACATCCATACACCAAGTAAAATGTCAATTGTTGGGTGGTGTTGTGTTTTCCAAGCCTGCATGCAAAGAGTGCTTGGTCTGTATACTCATCCCATCTACTGACAACTCCATTTGCATACTTGGTCATCATATTTCCAACTAATCCATTAAACTGTTCAGTGACCCTATTAGTTCTGGGGTGATATGCTAAGGTTTTCAAGTGTTTGATCTGCTGCATATCCAGGTAAGCTTCCAATATCTTTGCCATAAAGTTTGCACCTCTATTGGAGAGAATCTCTACAGGGCATCCAAACTTCATAAGGATCACATGGTAGATAAAACTTACAACTTCTTGTTCACAGGCTATAGGTACACCTTTAGCAACTGGCCATTTGGTGGCATGGTCAATTGCTACAAGGATCAAATGGTTGCATTTCCTGGCAGTTGTTAGTCTTCCAATAAAGTCTATTCCCTATCTCTTAAATGGCTTACAGGCTCCAAGGGGAAAGTTCAGCAGCTCTTGGTGGTTGACCTTGGTTGATTTGACAATTTGGGCATGTTTTCACTAGCTTTTCAATGTCATGTTTCATTCTGGGTCACCATGCTCTGGATTTCACAAGGTAATAGGTTCCTTCAATTCCAAGATGTCCACATCTATTGTGTAGCATATGTATTAAATACAGGCAAGAAACATAAGGGCATTAGGCAATAGGGCTTCCATCAACAATTTGGTAGAGTGTTTCATCCTGTACTACAAATTTGCTGGCTTCATCCTGGATTATCTTCTTGATATTTTCATCCACCTCATTGGCAATAGATTGGTCTCCAAGTACTTTGGTAATAGTCTAGGCCAATCTGATTCAGGTACCAAGTTGAGTTGTGCAACTTGTTCTAATCTTGATAAAGCATGAGCAGGTGTGTTGTTTTTCCTATGGCAGTAGACAATTTGCAAGTTAAATTGCTGAATGTATTCACTCCATCTTGTCATTTTTCTAGAGAGTACCTTTTGAGTCAATATATACTTGAGGGAGGCATGATCAGTCTTCACAGTGCATTTGACTCCTTCAATATGGCATCTCCATGTCTTCAAGCAATGTATTATAGCAAATATCTCCTGCATTGATTCAAAGGCAACTGTATAGTCCTTTCCCTTGTGTTCTTGGCTCAACACTCCACCAATTGCATAATCTGAAGCATCTGTGCACAGAGTAAACTCTTTTCTGAAGTCAGGTATTCTTAAGCTTGGCAGCTCAGCAAGGTCATTCTTGAGCATATTAAAGGCAGTCTTGCAAGCTATGTCCCACTTGTAGGTATTGTATTTCTTGAGGATAATAGTTAAAGAGGCTGCAATACTTGCAAAAGACTTGACAAATCTCCAATAATAGGAAAACCAGTCAAAGGAATAATCTGAGCACTGATATGCTATGGGGCTGCTTCAGATTCTTGATAACTTCAACCTTCTTAGGGTCTAAGGTTACTCCTGTGCTGGTCACTATGTGTCCCAGATGCTGAACATGTTCCTTGAAGAATTTGCACTTGGGCAGCTTGCCATATAGCTTGTTCTCTCTTAGCTTCTTCAAGACCCTTTCAATGTGCACCAAGCAATCCTCTTCTGTCTTGCTGTATATCAATATATCATCTGGGTAGATTATGACAAACATGTCTAAGTACTCCTGGAAGACAGTCTGCATCAGGGTCATGGATGTTGCAGGGGCATTGGTGGGACCTAGACTCATGAATAAGTACTTGTAATGTCCATATCTGGTCCTGAATGCTGTTTTATGGATGTCTTTTGGCTTCACCCTAATCTGGTTGTACCTTGACCCAAGGTCAATCTTGCTGAGTATAATGGCTCTATTGAGTTGGTCCAAAAGCTTATCAATCCAAGGTATGGGGTACTTATTCTTCATGGTAACCTTGGGGAGCACCAGTACTTTTTGTGCAGAAGAAGGATTGAACACTTATAATGGGCATTGACTACAGAGCCCTCAACTCAGTTACCATGAAGAATAAGTACCCCATACCTTGGATTGATGAGCTTTTGGACCAACTCAATAGAACTACTACATTCAGACCCAGCATGTCACCTTGGGGAGCACATTGGGAAGCACCAGTACTTTTTGTGAAAAAGAAGGATGGAGCACTTAGCATGTGCATTGACTACTGAGCCCTCAACTCAGTTACCATGAAGAATAAGTACCCCATACCTTGGATTGATGAGCACTTGGACCGACTCAATGGAGCTACTATTTTCTGCAAGATTGACCGCATGTCAGGATACAACCAGACTAGGGTGAAGCCAGAAGACATCCATAAAACAGCATTCAGGACCAGATATGGACATTACAAGTACTTATTCATGAGTCTTGGCCCCACCAATGCCCCTGCAACATTCATGACCCTGATGCAGACTGTCTTCCAGGAGTACTTAGACAAGTTTGTCATAATCTACCTAGATGATATATTCTTATACAGCAAGACAGAAGAGGATTGCTTGGTGCACATTGAAACCAAGAGGCACAGACCAAAGTATCTCAAAGTGCAGAAAAGATTAAGCAGAGATTTGATAAGACTATAGCACCAGAAGCATTGACAGTTGGGAACTTTGTATTGCTAAGAAATAACACTTGGAGGAAGTTTGAGCCACAACGGACAGGACCATTCAAGATCATCAGGGAATATCCATTTGCAACTTACCTACTAGTGGACAAACAAGGCAATATCTGTGAAGACTTAATGCATAGGGACAGACTCAAACTTGCAAGATTTGCTGATAATACTGAACCATCAAGATATTGGTACTACAAGAAAAGAGATCCAGGAGAACCCTCTCAGCTTTAGCAGGGGAGAATGTTATGATCTGCCGCTTGAATGTTTAAGTTAGATCAGTTTTTAGTCAAATAATCATTTATATGCTTTGCTTATCAGTATATCAGTATTATCTATCAAATCAGTAGCATTAGTCAGCAAATGAAGCAGCAGATCCTTATCAGCCAGAAATAGATATATTTGATAGTAACTTATTGGGTGATGGTAATGCAATCAGATGAGTCATCTGCCACATCCTACTTTAGGAAATACAATTAGTCAGCTATTGATCTGGCAAAATGTATATAAGGAGCTGCTGGAATCTCAATTAAGATCAGTCAAGTTTAGTGAATACAATACTAGCTAAACTCCCTATTCCTCAACAACTCTTATACCAAGACTTGTAACAAATACATTTTGCCAGATCAATTGCGGACTGATTGTATTTCCTGATGTAGGCTGTGGCTGATGACTCATTTGAGTGCATTATCATCACCCAATAAGATCCTACCTATATATATATTTCTGTCTGATAATGATCTGCTGATCATTTGCTGACTAATTCTACTGACTTGATTGATAATACTGGTATACTGATATGCTAAGCATATAACTAGTTAATTTAACTAAAAACTGATCTAACTTAAACATTCAAGTGGCAGATTGTAACATATATAAGGAGCTGCTGGAACCTCAATAAATATCAGTTCAAGTTTAGGAAATACAATACAGGCTAAACTCCCTAATCCTCTACAACTCTTATACCAAGACTAGTAACATTGCTAGCAGCAATAACCAGAAATCTCCCTCCTGAAGAAAGAAGAAAACACCCTCAAGATGTTGGACAATCAAGAATGGAGGAATCCCATGTAGCAAATCCTGGCCCAACAGCTACATTTACTCCAGATCCTCAGCCAACAGCAACAAGGAATGACTACCATGGCTCAGAGCCAGCAAAGCCCTGTCAAGAGCAACTTCAGTGTGAAGGTCAATGCTACCATGGCAGAGTCAATGAACACCTGGGAACTTGGCTCTTTCAGATTGAAGAAGCTTTTACAGCTAAAGGAATTGTTCCAGAAAGCAAGTTGCATTATGCAGCTTCTTACCTGGCAGATGCAGCTTTACAGTGGTACCACAACAAGATCAGGTCAGCCACTATGATGGGATGCTCTACAATCTCTACCAGGGATGTGTTTGTGTTGGAAATTCAGGATGCTTTTGAACCTCCACATCAGCAGACACTACTAACAAGTAAGTTAAAGACACTAAGACAGAAAGGAATGGTTCAAGAATACATCGATGAGTACAGATGTCTACTTGGACAAATTGAAAGAATGGACCCCCTGGATCAAGTTGAATATTTATTGATGGGCTGAAAGAAAGAACTTGCAAGGAAGTGAATTATCAAAGGCCTCTGACTATTGAAGGAGCCATCAAGATTGCCATTGACTATGACTCAGCTATGTTTGGAGTTGGGAAGCCTACAGTGACTAATCAGAAAGGCTACAATAATTATGAAAGAAGACAGTCAGAAGCAGTACCAATGGAAATAGATGCTATGCAGAAGAACCCCACCTCAGAAGAATGCAGGAAGAAAGGACTTTATTTCAACTGCCACCAGCAAGGACACATCTCAAGGTACTGCCCCCATAGAAGAAATGGACACCAGCCAACAAGAACCTTCAACCATATTGAGTCCCATGAACACAGTAATGTGGAGGATGAGCCTGAAGAAGACTTGGAACTCACCTTCCATATGACAGAAGAGTACTTGTCCCAAATTACCTAAAACTCAGGGAAGTTATTGCACTTAAATGGAGTAATCAATGGAGTACCTGCCAAAATCACGATTGACTCAGGAGCATCACATGAATACATGTCAGAACAATTTGCCTTGAAAGCTGGAATCAACTTGGAACCTACCAAATCAACTTCAGTCTCCACAGCTGATGGGAACTCTCACATAATCAACCATATCACCCAGCCAGTAAGAATGAAGATCAATGACTATGAAGAAGACCTACAGGTTTATATATTTGGGAACTGCAAGTTTGACCTTGTACTTGGAAAAACCTGGTTATTTTGTTGTGATCCATCAATCAACTGCAGAACCCATGCTGCTTGGATCAAAAAGGACAACAAGACCTATGAGCTATTACCTGCCAGGCTGGATTTCAACTTGGTCAATTCCAGCATGTGTGAGATAAGTGAACTTAGCAAGACACAGTTCTGTAGAGCACTTAGAAAAGGTACTCAGATGTTCCTCACGGCAATATTACAGGAGGATTCCTCTACCCCAGCACCCCAGCAGGTCCAGACTCTCTTGAAGAAATATTCAGACATGTTTCCAGACAAGCATATAAACCTACCACCAGTCAGAGACGTGGATAATACCATTGACACAGGAGATAGCCCTCCAGTGAGCAAGACACCTTACAGAATGAGTCCATTGGAATTGGAGGAAATGAAGAGACAAATTGATCAGCTATTGGAGCAAGGATACATCAGACTCAGCAAGTCACCATGGGGAGCACCGGTGCTTTTTGTGAAAAAGCAGGATGGAACACTTAGGATGTTCATTGACTACAGAGCCCCAACTCAGTTACTGTGAAGAATAAGTACCCCATACCTCAGTTTGATGAGCTTTTGGACCAACTTAATGGAGCCACTATATTCAGCAAGATTAACCCCATGTCAGGATACAATCAGATTAGGGTGGAACCAGAAGATATCCCTAAGACAGAATTTAGGACCAGATATGGACATTACAAGTACTTGTTCATAAGTTTTGGCCTTACCAATGCCCCTGCAACATTCATGACCCTGATGCAGACTGTCTTCCAGGAGTACTTAGACAAGTTTGTGATAATCTCCCTAGATGATATACTGATATACAGCAAGACAGAAGAGGATCACTTGGTACACATTGAAAAGGTCTTGAAGAAGCTAAGAGAGAACAAGCTATAAGGAAAACTAGCCAAGTGTGAATTCTTTAAGGAACATGTTGAATATCTGGGACACATAGTGACTAGCACAGGAGTGACCTTAGACCCCAAGAAGGTTGATGTTGTCATGAATCTGTAGCAGCCCCATAGCATATCAGAACTCAGAGCATTCCTTGGAATGGCATCCTATTATTGGAGATTTGTCAAGTCCTTTGCAAGCATTGCAGCCCCTTTAACTGATATCCTCAAGAAAGACAACACCTACAAGTAGGACATAGCCTGTGGGACTGCATTTCAGACGCTCAAGAATGAACTTACTAAGCTGCCAAGCTTAAAAATACCTGACTTCAGAAAAGAGTTTACCCTGTGCACAGATGCTTCAGATTATGCATTTGGTGGAGTACTGAGCCAAGAACACAAGTGAATGGACTACCCAGTTGCCTTCAAATCCAAGAAACTGAACTCAGCAGAACAAAATTATCCTATGCATGAGAAGGAGATGCTTGCTATAATACACTGCCTGAAGACATGGAGATGCCATATTGAAGGAGTCAAATGCACTGTAAAGACTGATCATGCCTCACTAAAGTATATATTTACTCAGAAGGTTCTATCCAGAAGAATGACAAGATGGAGTGAATACATTCAGCAATTTGACTTGGATATTGTCTACTGCCCTGGGAAAACCAACACGGTTGCTGATGCCTTATCAAGACTAGGACAAGTGGCACAACCCAATTTGGTGCATGAATCAGATTGGCCTAGCTTATTACCACAATACTTGGAGGACCAAGCCATTTCTAATGAGGTGGATGAAGAGATGAAGAAGATAATATGGGATGAAGCCAGCAAATCTGTTGTACAGGATGAAACACTCTACCAATTTGTTGATGGAAGCCCTATTGACTATTGTCCGTATATTGCTTGCCTGGATTTAATACATAGGCTACACAATGGATATGGACATCTTGGTATTGAAGGAACCTATAGCCTTGTGAATGCCAGAGCATGGTGCCCAGAATGAAACAAGATATTGAGAAGCTAGTGAAAACTTGCCCAAACTGCCAAATCAATCAAGGCCAGCCACAAAGAATTGCCAAACTCTTCCCTTTGGAGCATGTAAGACCATTTGAGAGATGGGGAATTGACTTTATTGGAAGACTGCCAACCACCAGGAAATGCAACCATTGGATCCTAGTGGCAATTGACCATGCCACTAAATGCCCATTACTAAAGCTGCACCAATAGCCAGTGAACAAGAAGTTGCAAGTTTCATTTACCATGAGATACTGATGAAGCTTGGATGCCCTGTGGAGATCATATCAAATAGAGGAGCAAAGTTTATGGCAAATACATTAGTGGCTTGCCTGGAAATGCAGCAGATTAAACACTTCAAAACCTTGGCATATCTCCCCAGAACTAATGGAGTCACTGAACGCCTTAATTGATTATTTGGAAAAATTCTGACCAAGTATGTAAATGGAGCTGTCAGCAGATGGGAGGAGTATATAGATCCAGCTCTTTTTGCCTGCAGAGTTAGAGTGCACAATACCACCCAACAATCACCATTTTACTTAGTGTATGGATGTGAAACAAGGATTCCAGGAGATCTCCTACAACCCAGGCTTACAGATGCCTTAGAGGAAGAACTTAGTCAGCCAAGTAGACACCAGCAACTGGAACAAAGACGTCAAGAGGCACAAACCAAAGTATCTCAGAGTGCAGAAAATATGAAGCAGAGATTTGATAAGTCTATAGCACCAGAAGCATTGACAGTTGGGAACTTTGTATTGCTAAGAAATAACACTTGGAAGAAGTTTGAGCCACAACGGACAGGACCATTCAAGATCATCAGAGAATGTTCATTTGCAACTTACCAACTAGTGGACAAACAAGGCAATATCCGTGAAGACTTAATGCATAGGGACAGACTCAAACTTGCAAGATTTGCTGATAATACTGAGCCATCAAGATATTGGTATTACAAGAAAAGAGATCCAGGAGAACCCTCTCAGCTTTAGCAGGGGAGAATGTTATGATCTGCCGCTTGAATGTTTAAGTTAGATCAGTTTTTAGTCAAATAATCATTTATATGCTTTGCTTATCAGTATATCAGTATTATCTATCAAATCAGTAGCATTAGTCAGCAAATGAAGCAGCAGATCCTTATCAGCCAGAAATAGATATATTAGGTAGGATCTTATTGGGTGATGATAATGCAAATAAACCTCAACACTCTTCATCCACTTTAACAAAGTTCATGAAATGAAGCAAGAAACTACTGTACTATACTCCCCAAAGCAACAGGGAGTAGCAGAATGTGCAAACAGATCAATAAATGATATGGCACAATCTATGCTGAACAATCAAAAATTAGCCCATGATTTTTGGATGGAATCAGTTGCCTAAGCTGTATCCCTCTATAATAGGAGTTATAATAGAATACTTTGTGATTCTACTCCACTTGAAGCATGGTATGGGCACAGACCAAGAGCAGAACATCTAAATATATTTTAAGGTACAGTATATGCTAAGAAACTGACTGTAAAGCAGTGAAAAATTTAGCCCAAATGTGTAAAATGCATAATTTTGGGCCACTGAGATGTGAGTAATGCATACAGACTCTACAACATCAAAGCAAAGAAGCTGATCAAGTCCAGGGAAGTGTTGTTTGATGAAAATTCAAAGTTTTGACAAAAGATGACATGAGAGGAGGACAAATATCCGCTCTCAAATCCACCAACTGTCAGCATTAAATCAGAGCAAAACAATCAAGATTTTTTCACTCCAGAGGGCTCTATAACTGCAGGTCAGCCAGAATCAGTGCTCAGGAATATTCTAGGAGCAATCATTTGAGTATCAAATGCCTGGAGATCCAACCAGCCAAGAAATTGCACAAATTACTATATCAATGAGGGGACAAACTTAACATATGCCTATTCAGTCCATATTGATGAGGCCCAGACTGTACAAGAAGCCCTAAATATCCCTCAGGCCAAGCTTTGGAGATCTGCAAAGACCAAGGAATAGCAGACCCTGATGGAAAATCAAACTTGGGACTTGGTCAAATTACCAATCAACCAAAAATCAATTGGATGGAGATGGGTTTTTAAGACAAAGTACAAGGCTCATGGTGCAGTTGAAAGATTCAAACAACACTTGGGGTCATAAGATACTCTCAAACAAAGGGACTTGACTCCATTGAGACCCTGGCATAAGTAGTCAAGTTCAATACCATCACATTGATATTGGCTATTGCAGCCAAATACAAGTTTTTTATTCATCACATGTATGCATATGCTGCATTTTTTAATTGAAAACCTGATGAGGATGTGTATATGGACCAGCCTGATGGGCTTGTTGACCAAGATAACACCCATTTGGTCTGCAAGCTTAAAAAGTCTCTATTTGAATTCAAACAACCACAAAGCGCCTTTAATTGTAAAATAAATTCCTATTTGGACTCTTTGATTTCAAGTGGAATAGTATCAGCTATACTGTATACTATAAGCCAGATAGGGCAAGTCCAGCTCTATTAGCTTCATATCTGGATGACTTTAACAAAGCCACAAATAACCTTGAAACATTGGAAGAGTCTAAATCCAGCCTAGATAAGGAATTCATGATGTCTGATCTAGGAGAACTCAGTTACTACTTAGGGATGAAGTTCTCCATAGTGAGAAGTGCCCAGACTATCACTCTAAGACAATCCCAGTATATTCAAGAAATACTACAGAAGTACCAAATGGAAGACTGTAAACTGGCAGCCACCCCAATGGAGACAAACCATAACTTGGTCAAAATCAGCCAAATCAAGAGAGTTTAGTGACATGTGGAAGTCCTAGCTTTCCTTATGTATCTATGGTTAGCAGTCTGATGTTTAGCATGCTTGGAATATGTCCAGATATCTCATATTCAGTGGGAGTTGGCAGCTGGCATAATCTAAACTATGGATCTGATCATATTGTGGCTGTTAAGCAGATTTTTAGATACCTAAAACAAACTGCTGATATCTGTTTAAGATCCACTAATTAGGATCAAGAACAGGATCTTGTGGGATATTATGATGCGCATTGGGACAGATTTAGAAATCAGAAGATCCATCACAGGATACATCATTCTTTACTGTCAAGGAGTAATTCCATGGAACTCAAGAAAGCAACCAACCATAACACTTTCCACCAGAGAGGCAGTGTATATGCCAACCTGTGAAGCTACAAAAGAAGCAATATGGTAAAGAAAGCTTTTTCAGATTTAGGCCTGTGTCAAAGGATGCCTGTTACATCAAGATCCCTATGAAAGACTATTGTAAAGATCCTGTCAAACAGCTGTCACAAAGTTAGAGTCCTGTGACTAAGAGTTACTGATCCTATTAAGACACTGTCCAGAGACTGATGAAAAATAATTGCACCCCAGATTTCACAATGCACTTGGTCAAGATTTTTCATTGCAACAATGTATAAGTGGTTTTTGGTTGGTTCCCTGCCAGGTTGCTCACTTTCTGATCCCAGCCACTCTATCACCTCCTACATTGGTGTGTATTGATTGGCTATTGCCTCTTTTTCACACTCCTTACTTCCTGACTCAACCGTGTCTCTTACTCTTCATGCATACAAATGGATACATTTTTGTTGAAACTTCAGTAGAACCTGAATTGCCAATTGTATTGCTCTATACAAGTCCCTATACCCTACATTAAAATTAGGCCCAACCCTGCACTTAACAGGTAACTCTATTAAAATCCACCTCTCCATAAGTATTTCTGCTGTAATGCTCTGGTTCCAAAACTTTGGCTGGAACCCAATGGCTTTATGCCACTGCTCATTTACTGGTTCCCACACATCCTAGTCTTCAGCTGGCACTGCAAGGTCTAGCACCTCATCTGCCAGCCTTTGCAATAAGTCTTTGCAATATCAAGTGAGTTTTCTTGAGCACTGCTCTTGAAGAAGTGCTATAACCTCTTGGTGTGTATATTAATGTTCCAGAATTCAACTGAAGGCATTGCAATAGTCTTTTGAGCTCTTGATGTTGCAGCCTTGTCTATCAGTGGGATCTCCACTCTGTCAAAAATGGAGGATGTGGAGGCTGTGGTAGACATATTGCCTTTTTCAGCAAACTCATCTACCTTGTTGGAGTGTAGCTCAACTGGCTGCACTTTCAACTCTTGTGAAAACAGCTGTTTCTTGTTGGTTATTCTTCTAGGCTATGATGGGATTCAGGCTGTTCCAGGCTTGTGGCATTAATTGACAAGAACTGCAATTTTTTTTGCATGCCTCCCTGTCTCAGGCTGGGGTAGACCTTCTTGCCTTTACCTTTTCCTTTATCACTGACAGGTCTTTCAGTGCTACTTTGTCTGAGTGCTTCATGTAGAAAACTACATTTTCTCCTTGATAGGTTCTGCTCTGACACATCTGATTTGGCCAGCTTGTCCCTTGCTGGCACTCTTCCGGCAACCTGATGTTTCTTTTCTGCTTGTTTTGAGCTCTCAACCATGGTTGTGGCAGGCTCCTGTAAAAGCTGCTGGTTTTTGTGACTGCCAGGTTCTTCACTGCTACTTTGACTGAGTGCTTCTTGAGGGGTACTATACTTTTCCTTGATAAATGTTGTTCTGGTGCATCCTTGTCTGCCTGCATGTTCCTAATTGACACTCTTCCAACTACCTGACATCTCTTTGATGCTTCTCTGGAGCTTTTGGCCCTGCTTGTGATGGGCTCTTGAGGAAGCCATTGGTTTTTAGCCATGGCACCCTTGTTCTTCTACCTTTGATAGTTTCTGCTATTCTTAAGTTACTTTCTTAGCATACCATATGTAGAACCCAACACATGGGCAAATAACTTTTATGAAGCAATTTGGGCTGATAGAGTCACAGTTAAAAGAAGCACAGGGTATGCACCATTTTTTTAATATATGGACATGAAGCTGTTTTGCCAATAAACATATCTTTTGAGAATTGGCTTACACTCCCATCAAAACCAGCCATGACAACATCAGAGCTATTGCTAGCAAGAGTGCAACAGATTCAACAAGCTTGTACTCCGCAAAAGAATGCAACAGAAAACCTGAAGAAGCCCATAATGGCTGGTAGCAAGTACCTTGACAGTCAAAAATGCCTTAGAAAAACTTCTCCTGAAGTAGATGAGTTGATACTACTTCAAAATACTAAGAGCCAAAGAAACAAGGCATCCAAATTGGCCATGCAATGACAAGGTCCCCACAGAATCATACATGCAAACAAAAATGGGTCTTATAAGCTAGCAGAACTTGAGAGTACACCACTCACACTTGCACAACCTGGTCACAGATTGAAGAAGTTCCATGTGGAAGTAATAATCAGGGCATTATTTCTCAAAGTTAGGGGAGACTTGTGGTAATGGAATGTATTCCATTACTACATGTCTCAACACCAATATTGCACTCATTTCTTTATTTTGCTTTTTACTATTGTAACACAGAGGTGATAGATCAAGAGTTTCCAACTTTGAAAGACAAATGCTCTAGACCCTGAGAAGTAATCCACCCCAGAATATTATTTCATGCAGAACACTCAGTAGCCAACACATGCTTCAAAGTACAGCACATTTGAAGGAGTACCTAAGGAGTTACAATCAAAAGAGTCCAATTGTCATATATACTAGGCATCTATTGCTAGAATTTCTATGGTGACTTCAATTGCATGTAGCTTTTGGACCAGCTAGTCAAATCATATGAGATTTTACATGTGCTGTGTATATGTCAGATCTGCACCACTGCAAAGTCTTAGTTTTGTATCACGTATATTGCTTGCGCAATTGCCCAAAAACTTTGATCCTTCAGAATTTGCATATATATGACTTCCCCAGCTGAAAACTAAAGGAGCGCCTCTCTTTCTAGAATTTCCACACTACAACTACAAGTTAAATGGCTATAAGACTTCCTCTGCATCACTTGCACTGCTGAGTACTCTGACTTTGATTGTTACTACATCAGTAAAGAGACTGCAAAGCTCACCAGAAACCAATATAAGTTCTACAAGAAAACTTCCACTTTTATGTAGGAAAAGTCCCCTCTAAGAAACCCCTTTACTCAAAAAACACCCCTTTAGGTTAAAGGGGAGTTCAGAATTCACATATTAGGAAGTTTCTTCTCAGAAAGGAAAGTGACACCCAATCAAGGAATAGATATTATAAAGGTACATAAGCCCAATAGTCAACAGAAGGTCAGAACACTGCTGTTGGAGTGACAATTACTGCCTATAATATATTTTGAGCCTAAGATTGAGGATATTAGTGAAAGTAATATCTTCGGGTGGTGTGGTGGTGTAGAGGTACTCCTGGGAGAAGATACTCAACTCAAGGTGTGTGAGGTGTATAAATGGGTGGAATAACCTCTGTGTCTGAACTGCAGGTGTCTTTGTCAATATGTTGCTATGGCAAAAGTGGTATATCAGTCTCCCAATAAACTACTTCAGTATTAGCATACTGGAAGTTGTTGTATATTGTTAGTTAGCCTCTGTACTGTGGAACAAGCCCCACACTAATCATTATACAACACAATAGTTCACTGATAGATTTTGAGCCTATATCCCATAACAACCGTAACAAGTATGAGTGCAGTCAAATCCATATATGCAATGAGACAGCACCTGTTAAAACAACTGCCAAGGATACTTTATGGAGCCAAGTGAGCCCAGTAATTCATCTACTGGTGAATGATGTCATGTTGTGGCTTGAAAAGTGGCATGTTTCCACTAATATCATTAATGTGGACTTTGAGGATTAATTACTACTTCTTGCCAAAATAATTCCAGGATGCAACCTACCATGTATATGGTTCAAGTGGACAACTGTCATGCAGCTGGCAGCATATGATCCAGAAACTGTCCTGATTCCAACATGTGTTAACAGTTGCATGGCATTCACATCCAAAAATGCTACCATTGCAATGTGTCCAAATTGTCAGGAATCCACCAGCATTGAGGGAAAACATTGTTCACACTCCATATATACTTGGGTCATACCCCGTCTGAGGAAGCTGATGCAGTCCAACAAATATTGCAAAGTTATACAGTACCACACTCAGTATTAATCAAGTACTAACATATCCAATATATTTGATGGCAAACATTACAAACAGATAAGAAGCAATGGCTACTTTGAAGGTATGTATAACCATGCCTTTGTTTTAGCACTTGATGGATTCACATTAAACAAGCACTCTGCCAGCAAATCCTGCTGGCCACTGATTCTTATCAATCAAAATCTGCTACCCATCTTATGGTGCCAGAGCAATAATCTGATGGTAGTCTCACTGGTATCTGGGCCTAAATCACCGTCCAACCTGGATAGCTACCTGTATCCATTGCTGGATGAATTTTGTATACTTTCCAGTGGGATAACAGTAAATGGCTGTCATGTAAAGCACATATTATTATCTGCATTGGAGATATCCCAGCCATCAGCAAGATACTTCTGTCACTGACAGCAGGGTAGACAATGTTGTCAAAGTACTCAAGTTGGTTCATTTGCTTGTATGCATTCAACTTTGCTAACTCTGTATTCTGGTAGTTTCCAAAGTGGTAGAACTTTCTTCCAAGCATCAAAGAAAATGGTGTTGATCCATGTAGAGCAACAGCTTTGGTGTTCATAGCATACTGTATGGTTGCAATGTACTGGTCTCAATTCTTCTTGATACTTTGATAGATTTCCTGATGATGTTCACTGAGGTTCAAACATGCCTTTCAGCAAGTCCATTAGCTTTGGGATGATAGGGAGTGATCTGACAGTGTTCAATGGTGCTATTCAGGTAAAGGGCTTTTATTACATGATTTATAAGTTTGATCCATTATCCAATTGAATGACCTTGGGGGATCCAAGTTGGCAGAAGAGCCTGAGTAGTGCTTGTGTTATAGTGGCAGCATACTTTTCTGGGATAGCATTGAGGAAGACAAAATGTGTGAAGACATCCACAACTACAAAGAGGTAGGGATTACCATCATCACAAGTGGTGAAAGGACCAGCTAGATCAATTGCAATGTGATCCATTGAAAGGCTTGCATTGATGGGACTCAAAGGGTGAGATGCATGGAACCAGATATTGTAAAGCTGAAATTCTCTGCAAGACTTGACATATTCTAGGCAGTCAGCTTTGATATTTGGCCAGTGATATCCATCAGAGTGTAGCTTCTTCATATGTGTCATTTCCAAAGTGGCCATGTAAATGACTCCTCTGTATCAATGTTTTCCTATCATTGGCATGTGAGATTTGCCAAGTTGTTGAATCCAGTCGAGGGATTATTTTGGAAGTTTTAGTGAGCTTACTGATTATCTCAGTAATTACATATCAATCCTAAGGTGAAGTGGGGAATATTTTGAAAGGTGATCATGCAGGGCATTGAGGATTACTGGGCAATGAATAACTGTATTTTCATAATTAAGTAGAGTATCAAGACAGTTGGTAAACATTGGAGTCAGAGTCTTTTGAGTAGGGATATTGACAAGGGCTCAGTGGTCAGTGTTCAAGGTAAAAGGATTACCCCATAAATACTGATGAAACTTCTTCAAGGCAAAGACTATGGCTAGTAACTCCTTCTTGGGGGCAGAGTAATTTCTCTCAGCAGGTTGTAGGGATCTGGCTTGAAAAGAGACCTAGTGGGGTAGATTTTAGTCTTCATCCAGATATAGGACAGCCCCTAACCCAACATTAGAAGCATCTGTAGCAACAACAAAGGTCTTATTAGGGTCAGGGTAGGAAAGGGTGGGTGCTTGTGGGAGCAATTGGCAGAGTGACTCAGATGCTTGGTCATGGGCCTTGTTCCAGGCAGAAGGAAGATCAGGACTATGGCATAATGCATCAAAAGGGGTACTCAATGAGGACATGAGAGGAACATGTTCATTGAAATAGTTGTACTCCAAGATAATGTTAGAGTAGCTTAACGCTAGCGGGTTTTGGCCACTCAAGAATATTGACCAGTTTGAAAGGGTCAAGTTGGTGGCCATCTGGTGTGACTATGAATCCAAGTAGATTGATTCGGAGGCAAGCAAAACTGCACTTTTCTGCATTGAGAATCAGTTCAGCAGCTGTCTGTCTATTGATCTCATCAATGACATGAGTTGCATGTTCATTAAAGTTTGTGGAAAATATGATGGCATCATCAACAAGCGCTAAGGCATATGGTGCATTCTTGAGTATTATAGTCATGACTCTTTGGAACTTGCTGATAATGTCTTTAGCCCAAAGGTAGCTCCCTGAGACATCAGAGTTAGATTTCCATCAGCATCTTTCTTAGGGGCATGCATCAAAGGGCTGTTGAATGTTATGTTGACAGGGGCTTGAGTGATAATTCCACTCTCAGCCCACTTTTGGGCTACTTCATGAACTAATTGTTGACAGGAATGCAGAAATGGGTATTGCCTCCTCCATGGTGACTCACCAGGTGGGGTTTTTAGCATAACAATGGATTCTGGAATAGTGCCAAAACTGCCCCTAGGAATGGCTTAGTTTCTTTCTACAGCTGGCTGATTTTCCAATTTGGCTGATTGAGAATACGCTTGAGAAGTTAGGATGGACTCCTCTGCTTCCAGATGGGGCAAGATAATCTCTGGAATCAGATCCATTAGGGGTGGCTGAGATTTAGTGATTCCATGATATGAAACTGGTAGTTTGCCTTTGTGAAGCCAAGCTTGGTGAAGGTGTCTGGACTAATGACCACCTGAGGTCCATCTGGAAAATCATAACTTCCATTTGATGGATTATAGTCATTGAACCACAATGTGTGCTGATTGGGTTGGTAATACCAATACTTGGGGCTGAGAGGTCCTTAGCAGCATATATGATCTTCCTGGTTGCTTTTCTATTTCCAATTTGAGTTCTTTGACTACACTAGGTGATACAATAGAGTTGGATGATCCAGTATCCAGTAGTGCCACATATGATTGGCCGTTGAGTTTGAGTGGCACCTCTATAGCTTTTAGCTGGACAACTGGTTGCTGCTTTTCTTGAACAGTTGCAATTTTAGCCGCAAATTCAAAGAGGTTGTGATAATCTTGAGCTATCAATTGTTCTGTCATGATCACATGACAGCCATGAACACCCATGCAAAGTTTCAGCTTCCTAGCGCAATTTCTAAGAGATTCCTTCTGGAACCTTATACCACCTTGCAGAAAGTTCCTGACCATTCCAAACCATTGTCACACAATGGAACATTCCATGGAAGCTTCACATTGTATTTTTCATAGTTCAGTACCATATATGGTAATACCAGGTCACATGACTCAGTCACATGATCAGGTGACCCAATCCATTTCCCCATCCTGTCTCAGTGCCTTGCCCTCTATATTATTATCCCCAGCACTGCTGCTGTACCTCACCCCACAACCCCATTAGTATTAGCTAATATCTCTTGGCATCAGTATAGCCAAAAAGTATATATAATCCCATCCCCCCTTAAGTATTCCTCAGTCTGATAAACACAGGTCTTTAATAAACAGCCTTGCCTTGAATCCTGTCTTGCCTTGACGGTCCACACCTAAGTCCTTTCATGCCATGCCTAGCTTTTCCTCCTGCCTTGTGTCTATTCATAACAGTTTTATCAGACTCTCCTGACTTACCTGTGGATCTCTGCCTTCTGCCCAAAGTTTTAAGAAAACTTGTAAAAGGAATACTCACCGTAAGTATCACCCATCATCTTTCCTTAGTCTTGTCCTATAAAGGCAAAGATACTTTATCTTTGTAAAACTATTGGTCAAAGCTGCATTCACTTTATTACCCTGCTGGTGGAGGTTACAGTTGTTACAATATTGGAAGCTTTAGTACAGTAATCTATCAAAGGACATCAAAACCAGTACCTTCTGAAGTGACGCTAACTTATTTAAGTTTGGGATTGTGGCTCAATAGTTGTATTCTTGACATACTAGTGGCTTTACAAACCCACAATCTAGTTGAGTATATTCCAGTATTCCTTGCAAGTTCATCCACCTTCCTCTCCTACCATGTCCAGCCTAGAGCTGAACTTTGCTCAGCTCATGGCTGCCTTTACCCAACTGCAGCAAGACCATGCAGTCCTCAGAAACACTCTTGCTCAGTTCCAGAACCAAAGTGTCTAGCAAACTAGCCATGTCCCAGTCTACCAAGAACCTAAGTATACTCCTGCTACCAAGTTGAATGGCTCAGAATGAATTCCATGGCTTCATCAACATGGTGAAGAGCAATCTTGCACTCCAGCCCAACTGGTACCCCACTGACCAGGCCAAAGTTGGCTTCATCTCCAACCTGCCTACTGGTACAGCTCTCAAGTGGTTCTCCCCATTACTGGAGACCAACTCTCCCCTACTCAGAGACTACCAAGCCTTTCTCACTGAAATGGAGCTAACATTTGGTAACCTTGACCAAGCTAGAACTGCTGCCAATAAGATCAAGACCGTCAAACAAGGGAACAAACCAGCATCAGTATATGCCTCAGAATTCTGACAACTCTCCAGTGACCTCAGCTCCTGGGGACAAGCAGCCTTGATTAGCCAATTCCAAGATGGCCTCAATGATGAAGTTTGCAATCTGCTACGCACACTCCCAGACCCAGATACATTGGTTGAAGCTATGCACCAAGCAATCTGGTGTGATAACAGGCTATTCCAGAAGAAGCAAAAGAACTGTCAAAGACACATTCCTGTTGCAGTCCCAGCCCCTCCTGCTCCCCAAGTCACTCCAGAAGATCCTATGCAGATTGATAGTGCCAAATACAAGAAACTATCAATGAGTGAAAAGTCCAGGCGTCAACAAGCCAACCTCTGTCTATACTGTGGCCAATCAGGTCACTTTGCCAAGTCCTGCCCTAACAAGAAGTCCAGCTTCAAGCTGATGCATTCCTCCAGTAACCAACCTGATTCAGATCTGTT
Source organism: Basidiobolus meristosporus CBS 931.73 (assembly GCA_002104905.1). NCBI lineage: Eukaryota > Fungi > Basidiobolomycota > Basidiobolomycetes > Basidiobolales > Basidiobolaceae > Basidiobolus > Basidiobolus meristosporus. Next base: position 19,900 of record MCFE01000541.1, on the reverse strand, counting down.
GGGAAACTCCAATGTCCAGTTGCACTGACAGGCTTGCAACTGGACCCACCCATGAGAATCCAGCATATCCAAGAATCATCCTTTGCCACAAAATCTATCCAGTCCTTGAGAATGCCTGTCAAAATCCAGATCCCTGACTCCAGTCCTGTCCCAGTCCTAGCCCTGATTGATTCCAGTGCTTCATCCTGTTTCATTGACCAAGCCTTTGTCCAGAAGCACTCTATTCCTGTTACCTTGATATCCTGTCCAGTCCAAGTAGAAGTTATTGATAGAAGATCACTCTCCTCTGGTGCCATTACCCATGAAATATGCTTACTCCAGCTGTCCAGTACTGCTCACCAAGAAAGAATCACCTTCAACATCATCAACTCACCACACTATCCTATTGTGCTAGGAAGCTCATGGCTGAGCTACCACAATCCAAGTATTGATTGGAAATCCAAGATCCTGTCATTTACCAGATCCCACCAAGTCAACTCCATGAAATCTCCAGACCCTGATTACTGTGAAAAGACCGTTGCCAACAGTTCAACAGCCCAAGATACCTTGCCAGCTGAAGGAGCCCCTTCAGCAAATATACTATTCAAGTACCAAGAGTTTGCCCATGTCTTTGACAAGAAGAAAGCAGAACCCCTCCCTGACCATTGGCCTTATGACTGCCCTTTTGCCCTTGAAGATGGAAAAGTCCCTCCATTTGGCCCAATATATAACCTCTCCCAGCCAGAGTTGAAAGAACTCCATGGTTGTATTCAAGAAAACCTCTCAAAGGGTTTTATTCAGCACTCCAAATCACCTGCTGGAGCCCCAATCCTCTTTGACAAGAAGAAGGATGGCACCCTCAGAATGTGTGTGGACTACCGTGCTTTGAATAAGATTGCAGTCAAGAACTGCTACCCCCTGCCCCTGATCAACACACTGTTGGATCAGCTATCTGCTGCCCAAGTCTTTACCAAGATTTACTTGAGAGGAGCTTACAATCTTGTCAGAATCAAGCCTGGTGATGAATGGACAACTGCCTTTTGCAGAAGATATGGTCACTTTGAGTACAAAGTAATGCCATTTGGCCTCACCAATGCCCCTGCTGTGTTTGAACACCTCATGAATGACATATTCTGTGAGTACCTTGACCAGTTTGTGGTAATCTACCTTGATGATATTCTCACATACTACAAGAGCCAAGATGAACATGATGAACATGTCAAGAAAGTATTGAGAAAACTAGACTCTGCTGGTCTCTATGCCAAGCTAGAGAAGTGTGAATTTGACCAGAGAGAAGTGGAATTTCTTGATTTCCTCATCAGCCCTGAGGGAACACAAATGGACCCAAAGAAAGCTGACTCAGTCCAATCCTGGAAAACTCCAAGCTCAGTCAAGGAAGTACAATCCTTCCTGGGATTTACCAACTTCTATCGCAGGTTCATAGCCCACTACTCCAAGATAGTCACCCCTCTGACAAAGCTTACCCAGAAGAACACATCTTTTGCCTGAAATGAGGAGCAATCCACCTCATTCAACCCACTCAAGAAATCTTTCCTGAAGGCCCCCCTGCTTGCCCACCCTGACCTTGAGAAGCAATTCATAGTGGAGACTGATGCTTCTGATTTTGCCCTTGGTGCCATACTCTCCCAGTATGATGAGGACAATGTGTTGCTCCCTATTGCATTCTACTCTTGGAAGTTTTCCCCTGCAGAGACCAACTATGATATCTATGATAAGGAGTTGCTTGCCATCATTGTAGCCTTTGCGCAATGGAGACACTAGACTTGTTCGGTTGGATAGTGCCACATTGAGCCATGAGTGCCAAATGATGCCATAGTGTGCCAGAGAGGTAAAGTGAGCCTATACTTGGCCACAGAGTGTGAAACATAGCTCTGCATCTTCATGCAAAGCAGCCCCTGTGTTTCACCCATTGCGCAGGAGAAAATCCATTTTTTGACCTTTTTTTGTGGATGAATGTAGCTCAGGATGTGTAAGAGCACAGGAGAACTGAAGACATGCATCAGGTACTCAATACCCATGGCACTCTGAATCTAGCTCCTGTGCCTTGTATCATGTCACAAAAATGAATGGCACTATCTTGGTCCACTGGTACTATCTGGCACTATATTTAAATATTAGCCCTAAAGTAAGATCTATACAAAGCACTTATAGTGCCAGATAGTGCCAGTGGACCAAGATAGTGCCATCCATTTTTGTGACATGATACAAGCTACAGGAGCTAGATTCAGAGTGCCATGGGTATTGAGTACCAGATGCATATCTTCAATCTGCTTGTGCTCTAACACATCCTGCACAACATTGATTCAAAAAAAAAGGTCAAAAAATGGATTTTCTCCAACTCAATGGGTGAAACACAGGGGCTGCTTTGCATGAAGATGCAGAGCTATGTTTCACACTCTGTGGCCAAGTATAGGCTCACTTTACCTCTCTGGCACACTATGGCATCATTTGGCACTCATGGCTCAATGTGGCACTATCCAACGGAACAAGTCTACTACCTGGACAGTGCAAAACACAAGACCAAAGTCTTCTGTGACCATAAGAACCTCAAGTACATTGCAACTTCCAGAGTACTAAACCAGAGACAAGCCAGATGGTCACTCTTCCTGTCCAGCTTTGACTTTGCTATCACCTATAGACCTGGTGCAAAGCAAGGAAAGCCTGATGCCCTGTCCAGAGAAAAGGAATATGCACTGGAAGAGGGAGATGATGGCTGTTGGCAAATGGAACACCCATTGATGAGCAAGAAACATTTTGAGATTCTTGCCACCCAGTCCTCAAGTCTTGTCATCCCTTCATTCCTAGTTAGGATATCAGAATCCCAAGCCTCTGATATGACTTCCTGCACTGTCAAGAAATATCTGGAATCCCCAGTTGGGCCCCCTCCCAAGTGCCCAAACATCCAGAACATGCATTTGGTAAACAACCTCATCTACCACAAGCAGCAGCTTTGTGTCCCAGACCTTGCCACCCAGCTAGACATCATTAAGTCTTGGCATGATTCAATGGCTGCAGGCCACTTTGGTACTGCCAAAACCTTGAATGCTATCAAAGGAGATTTCTGGTGGCCTAGAATGATAACTCTCATCAAAGAGTACATTTTGACTTGTGATATTTGCAACCATGCAAAACCAGCCAGACACCAGCCCTATGGACTTCTTCAGCCCTTGCCTATCCCTGAACACCAATGGAGATCTATATCTATGGACTTTGTTACTGACATCCCTGAGTCCTGTGGCTTCAATGCTATACTTGTAGTGGCTGACTGGCTGACCAAGATAGCTCACTTTATCCCTTACTGTAAGAACACTGATTCAAAAGAAACTGCTGCATTAGTCCTCAAGAGTATTTTCCACCTTCATGGTATCCCCAGTGATATTGTGTCAGATAGAGGCCCACAGTTTGTGTCCAAGTTCTGGAAACACTTCATGCAATACCTTGGTGTTCAAGTCAAACTCTCCACTGCCTTCCATCCTCAATTGGATGGCCAGACTGAAAGAATCAACCAGATTCTGGAGGAATACCTCCAGTGCTATATCAATTTCCAGCAATACAATTGGGTTGATCTACTCCCTGTTGCTGAGTTTGCCTACAACAACTCAAGCCATAGTGCAACCAGTTTTACACCAATCTATGCAAACTATGGATTCCACCCTCAGTTTGATATCCAGATTCCAACAAACCCAATGAGCCCACATGCAGCTGAACATGCCCAAGCAATCCAGGACATCCAGAATACCCTCAAGGAGGAGCTATCCTTAGCTCAGGAAAGCTACAAGAAATTTGCCAATCTAAAAGGCATCCCAGCCCTGATCTTGAAGGAGATTCTGTATGGTTGCTCAGAAGAAACATCAGCACCAACCGTCCTTGTGACAAATTGGATTTCAAGAAGCTTGGTCCCTTTAAGATCAAGAAGAAGCTTAGCCCTATAGTATATCAGCTACAGTTACCAGCAAGTATGAAAATCCATGATACTTTCCATGTGTCCCTCCTGGAGCTGTATTGTAGGAACACCTTGCCAAACCAGCAAGAAGCAAAGCCCCAAGCCATCCAGGTTGACCAATATCAAGAGTTTGAAGTTAAACAGATTCTAGACTCCAAATATATCCGCTCAAAGCTGTACTACTTAGTAGACTGGAGTGGTTATGGTCCAAGTGACCAAACATGGGAACTAGCTACCCATCTCACTAATTGTCAAGAACTATTTACCCAGTTCCACAAGCAAAATGCTGCAAAACCTGCCCCAATGGGAAACAGAGCTTTGCCTGGAAGAGGAGAATAGTGTCATGATCACATGACAACCATGAACACCCATGCCAAGTTTCAGCTTCCTAGCTCAATTTCTAAGAGACTCCTTCTGGAACCTTTACCACCTTCCAGAAAGTTCCTGTACATTCCAAACCATTGCTACACAATGGAACATTCCATGGAAGCTTCCCATTGTATTTTCATAGTCCAGTATCATATAAAGAAATACCATGTCACATGACTTAGTCACATGATCAGGTGACCCAATCCATTTCCCATCCTGTCTCAGTGCCTTGCCTTCTATATTATTATCCCCAGCACTGCTGCTGTGCCTCACCCCACAACCCCATTAGTATTAGCTAATATCTCTTGGCATCAGTATAGCCAAAAAGTATATATAGTCTTATCCCCCCTTAAGTGTTCCTCAGTCTGATAAACACAGGTCTTGAATAAACAGCCTTGCCTGAATCCTGTCTTGCCTTGATGGTCCACACCTAAGTCCTTTCCTGCTGTGCCTAGCTTTTCCTCCTGCCTTGTGACTATTCATAACATGTTCATATGCTTCTTCATATCCTGACATTTCATTGGTTGAATGAGCATCTAGGATCTGAGTAATTTTTGCTAATGGTGTAGAGTTCTTCTCATGACAGGCAGGTGATCTATGTCCCATCTTTCCACATTTAAAGCATTTGTTGTCAGCATATGGATTATCAATTTTGATGTTTACTGCTTCTCTGACATGTTTCCTGACTTGATTGACTGCTTAGTGATGCCTTTGCACTCACTGGTAGAGTGATAGCATCTTTCATGAAGCTCACAATGCTTTGTAGCAGTTGACTTCTTCTTGGTCACATGACTGCTCTTTTATTTGGTTGTTGCTGCACCTTGAGTGTAGTGGCCTGAAGCCTGGCTAACAGCCACAGTCATGGTGATTGCCGGTGTACATATCTCTGAGATTCTGTCATAGGTACATGCAAATGTGCATGCTACATTAAACAAGCACTCTGCCAGCAAATCCTGCTGGCCACTGATTCTTATCAATCTGAATCTGCTACCCATCTTATGGCGTCAGAGAATAATCTGATGGTAGTCTCACTGGTATCTGGGCCTAAATCACCATCCAACCTGGATAGCTACTTGTATCCATTGCTGGATAAATTTTGTATGCATTCCAGCAGGATAACAGTAAATGGCTGTCATGTGAAAGCTCATATTATTATCTGGATTGGAGATACCCCAGCCATCAGCAAGGTAGCAGGTTTTTCCAGGCACAATGGATGGTAATGCTGTCAAATGTGTGAGACCCAGGGGATTTACTCCATAATCACACGCATTATTGTTATCCAAACACCCGCACTAAGAACATCATCTTTCCACAGAGGGAACATACAGAAGTAAGCATGCAATTGCAGCAAAGTTGACAAGCTATAAGCCATTGGCTGGAGTATGGAATCAATTGGAAACCAGAGATACTTAAGATAGAGGGTATCTGTTGGAGCAAAAGCTTTCCTCTGGGAGCAATGCATTTGCTTTTCAACAATATCCCTGTACTAATGACCAAGTTGTACATGGGACATTTCAAGCTAAATGAGCCCTTTGAGATACCGGAGAAATTTGAAAAAATTGGCAAGAAATTACAGTGTATCCGCTACCCTAAGTACTTCTCACAGGCTCCAATTAATATACATATGCATATGCAACAATACAAATGCAAAGAATGGATGAACTGGATATGTATTTATTCAAGTGGTGTTCTGAAGCCATTCCTACCAAGAGTACATTGGAAGCATTGGGAGTTATATGTTGACATTGTAGGAATATTTATCCAGAAGCAGATCACCAATGCCAACTTGACCCATCTACAGCTGTTGTGTGAGGAGTTTGTGACAGGATTTGAGCGGCTATACTACAAACATGAAGCTGAAAGTGTAGATCTCTGCCACTACTGTAACCATTCTCAACTTCATCTTGCATAGTGTGTGGAGAATATCAGGCCTTGCTTCACCTTTTAGGAGCTTCCTATGGAGCAGATGTGTGGGGAGATAGGAAGACAAGTCAAGTTGCAGGTACTACCATATCCCAATCTCATCAAGAATATTACCTTCAAGTCCATCATGGATGTGATGAGTTGGCACATGGAGGACAGCCAGAAAGAGTTGGAAAATACTGAGGACAGATGTGCACATGGAGACACCTATGCCTATGGCATTAAGTAGCTAAGCAGCCCCAATGTGTGAGTAATCAGTTAAGTAATGCAAAGTTGGGTTGGGTGCAACAAGCAACTAATTTTTATCAGGAAACCTCCACCAAGGTATGCTGGATTTCTTGTGGTCACAAGCCAGCTTCTACACCACTCAATATGGAATTCACACATACAAAAGCCAGAGCACCCCTATAAGGGGACTAGAATCCAGCAGGGAGAAGGAATATATTGGCTAAATTCCAAGAAGTTCTTTGCCAATATTCAGGAGGTATTCATGGCAGAAGTGGCAACAACCAAGCATATGTTTGCAAGATATTTATGCTACCAGCAGTACAAGGTATATGGCAACTTTGCAAGTATCACACTAAAAAGCTGAAAAGTTGAGGTGATAGAAGTATGTCAATTGCAGCAGGTGTGCGCATTTGTAGAGTTTGGTGAGCAGCAGGCCATAGATTCTTTTGATTCAAACTATATGTGGAATACCCAAGGTAGTGGTGGGTAAGCAAATAAAGAAAGGTGATTCTACAGTGGAATATATGAATTACATAAGGGGAGGTAGAAAAAGGAAATACCATTTGGTAAATTGGTACGGTAACATTATACAGAACCAGCAGTAGGCCATCATACTACCAAAAAAATGCCATCAGAGTCTTGCTGTGAGGTTGTCAAAATACCATCAGGTTACTTGCCATACAAGGCAATTGGAAGTCCTGGCCAACTGGATCCACTTAAATAGTAATAGAGTGCTGAAAGACCGCAACAATACCATGCAAATATTGTCACAGCATTGATCAAAAGTTGTCAAGTTTTCTCCCTCTATTTGGCTGTAAAATTTGCAAAACTTGGAAAATCAAACTTGGGACTTAGTCAAATTACCAATCAACCAAAAATCAATTGGATGCAGATGGGTCTTCAAGACAAAATACAAGGCTGATGGTACAATTGAAAGATACAAAGCAAGACTTGTAGCCAAAGGATACTCTCAAACAAAAGGACTTGACTATACTGAGACCTTTGCACTAGTAGCCAAGTTTAATTCCATCAGATTAATATTGGCTATTGCAGCCAAATATAAGTTTTTTATTCATCAAATGGATGTAAAAACTGCATTTTTGAATGGAGAACTTGATGAGGACGTGTATATGGACCAGCCTGATGGGTTTGCTGACTAAGATAACCCCCATTTGGTCTGCAAGCTTAAAAAGTCACTATATGGTCTCAAACAATCACCAAGAGCCTGGAATTGCAAGATATATTCTTATTTGGAATCTTTGAGCTTCAGAAGGAGTAATGCTGACTATAGTATATATTATAAGCCAGATAGAGCAAGTCCAGTTCTATTAGCTCTATATGTGGATGATCTTATTATAGCTGCAAATGACCTAGAAACACTGGAAGAGACTAAGTCCAGCCTATCTAAGGAGTTCAAGATGTCCAATCTAGGAGAACTTAGTTACTACTTAGGGATTAAGTTCTCCATAGAAAGAAGTACTCAGACTATCACCCTAAGCCAATCCAAGTATATTCAAGATATACTAAAGAGGTACCAAATGGAAGACTGTAAACCGGCAGCTACCCCAATGGAGACAAACCTTAACTTGGTCAAAACTCAACCAAATCAAGAGAGCTTGGTGCCATCTGAAAGCCCTGACTTTCCTTATCAATCTATGGTTGGCAGTCTGATATATATCATGCTTGGAACACTTCCAGATATCTCATATTCAGTGGGAGTTGTCAGCCAACATAATCAGAACTATGGATCTGATCATATTGCAGCAGTTAAGCGGATTTTTAGATACCTAAAAGGATCTGCTGATATCTGCTTAAGATACACTTATAAGGACTCAGAACAAGATATTGTGGGATACTCTGATGCAGGTTGGGGACAAAATTTAGAAGACAGAAGATCCACCGCAGGATACACCTTTCTTTACTGTAAAGGAGCAATTTCATGGAATTCAAGAAAGCAACCAACCGTAGCACTTTCTACCACAGAGGCAGTGTATATGTCAGCCTGTGAAGCTACAAAAGAAGCAATGTGGCTAAGAAAGCTCTTTACAGATTTAGGCCTATGTCAAAAAACGCCTGTTACTTTATTTCAAGATAATCAAGGATGTATACAATTAGGTAGAAATCCAACTTTTCATGCTAGAACCAAGAACATAGATATTAGACATCATTTCATACATGAAGCTATAGAGAATAACTTAGTTAGCTTAGTTTACTGACCCACAGATGAAATGATTGCAGACATATTTACCAAACCATTAGCCAGAGACAAGTTTGAATATCTTAGGTCAAAATTAGGACTAGTCAGTATGAACATTTAGCTGAGTGGGAGTGTTGTAAAATTTTGTAATTCCACCTAAATATTCACCTAACTTAGTCACTTAGATCATCACCTTCAAATCCAAGAGAATACTGACCAAATTCCTTGTTGGGATTTACTTACAATATTTTCACCAAAATACCAGGTACCCAGAACATGAAAATTCTCAAAGTTGTCCAAACAGCCCCAACTTGGCACACATGTTCTTGGGACCTTCCTTAACCTATTTTACGTGTTTTTAATGCCAAGGCCATGTAAAAGTATAAATACTACTTGTACATTCAATAAATCATTAAGTGAAAACCACATAATCTTCTTGTTCTCCCAATCACTTCCAATATCTCCAAGACTCTTACAACAGTCCAAACAGCCCCAAACTTAGCACACATGTTCTTAGAGCTTTCCTTAACCTATTCTGCGTGTTTTTAATGCCAAGACTATGTAGGAGTATAAATACTACTTTTACATTCAATAAATCATTATGTGAAAACTACATAATCTACTTGTTCTTCTAATCACTTCCAATATCTCCGAGACTCTTACAAAATATACTACTTTTACACTCAATAAATCACCATGTGAAAACCACATAATCTACTTGTTCTCCCAATCACTTTGAATATATCCATGACTCTGACAACAAGATCTGAGGTCAGACTTTTTCAAATGGTTTTTGCATGGTGTCCCAAATGCATCAATACCTCTAGTCATGGGATTTAAATCTTGTGGTGGCCTTTTGATGGGACCATCACAGTTACTTTTCATAGTGAATATATTGGAAGAGCTTGAGCTAATACTGAGTGTATTTTCCAGTAATAGCAGTAGCAGACATTCCACAGTAGCAACATGGTGCTCATTACCTGTTGTAAGATTCATGTAGATATTCAAAGTGATAGGGAGAACAAGTAGAAAACATATCTTTTGACTTGATGTTATATTCAATGTAAAAGCAGTATTGATACTTTGGCATGGACTTGGCTAAACAGACATACAGAACATATTTAGAAAATGCTCCATGAGCATGTATGCAAGGTTTAGGGCTGTGTGGACAACTTGGTGATTTTTCATGCTATGGGTACCCGATGAATGGCAAAAGTATTCCAAGTGAAACCCAGCATGGAGCTTGGGCACAATTCTCCAAGATTTGTAGACTATGATCCAAGCAACTAAGTTGGGTGACTATTTAGGTATAATAACAGAATTTGCAACTCAATACAAGCATAATAATTTTCATATGTTTGGAAGCCTGTTGTTCATTAGTTCTGTACAAATGTTCATAGCAGAAGTAAGAACCCCCAATTATTAGGCTGCGATTGACATCTTCGAATACAATTGTAAGGTGAATGACATTCAAGTCTTCTGGGTGGAATACACATACCAAGCCTACCTGAAACATTGTACTTGGTTCAGTGAGAATATCTACAACCAAGATGCGGAGCATATTTGGGTTGATGTCCCACATCGTGATTATACTGATGCCTCTCCGATTGTTCATATTCTTAGATTTCGCAGATTCAAAGCAGCCTGATGTACTCGGGGCGAATAAGACTGAAACGCAGCAGCCATTCCAAGCGCCCATACCTTTTAGCACTAGGTGGTCGGCAGCTGGATTTAATGTATGAAATACAAAGAGATCAGATATCACGTAGCCGTCACCCCCACTATTTGGCATCCATAAGGACAAAAGCATGCTGGGTGATCTGAATCTTGGTTCAGCATAAATGTAACATCACATCTTCATTGGGCCTTGAATACATCAGAGCGGCACCGGTAATAGCAGATCAGCCATTGATATTCCCCTTGGGCGGCATCGCTCCATGCCAAACTATAGGTTTGTGTTCGCGCGGTACACTATAATTGATATCCATCTATATCTGTGCCTGGTAATGGGCAAAACAGCCAGTTATCAACCCGACCAAAACAGCAGGGCTTGGTTCAAGAGCCTCACCACTTGCTCATACGTCAGCACACTCGCCCAATCAAACCCGCACCTCCAGCAGCACTCTGCGCCGCAGGTATTAGCCTTCTCAAAGCACCATCACCTCGAATTACAAAACTTAGTCACACTTGCGCCGCGGGGTTGTCGTTGAGTGCAAATTTGCACGAGTTTCCTAATGAGGGCAACCCCATCCATGCATCCCGCCCAGGGAGAGATAAAGATAGTTGGGCAAGTAGGATGGTAATGTACATGCTCATATATGCAAATCCACCAGGCACTGGTCGATGGCTCTTGGGGTGCTCCTGGATCCACCCGCAAAGACCCACGTTGGCTATCCGCGCCTTCGGAGAGGACTTCCGCAATCGCCCTGTGAAACCACCCTTCCCTGCTCGTCGTGAGCGTATTAAATCCACCATCAAATGCATCGCCGGGCGCTAGGATGGTGCCCATTTGCAATGTGGAGTAGCCAGCCGATGCAATGGAGGCTATATCAGAGATGGATTATCAGTATGATACGTATCCATGATCCCCTGGTTCATTAGATCCCGGTGCATCGAATCTATTGGAGGCTGCGGATCCTCGCCGTCATTTCTGGGCGTTCCTCATTCCTAAACGTGAACACTCGGCCCCATCTAGGCCGAATGGCTGAATAAAGTTTTTTGGACAATGTGACACACAAATCACCATTCCACCATGCTCAACGAATTCTCTTCGGAATCCGCAATGAATTTATTCCTATCATTTAGTGGCGTGTGGGTAGGTGCTGTGCAATCTGGTCTTCATGTGGATACCAAAATGGCTCATCTGCTAGACTGAGATCTTAGTTCACTGATGCTATCTTGATCTCGTCATCCAAATCTGGTAATTTAGGGCTTCATGAGGGATTCTGGTCGGATTGTTTCCCATTTTATACGGGACGCAATATGTCCAGTGATCTGCCCGTCGTTCAGGAAATGGATCGGGTGGGACAAAGCTTGGTTGGAAGCAGCATTAACCCGACCTCGTCTGGAATCCGGTCTGTACCGTTGCTGCCTGCGTCCCTCCGACCCATGGAGTGCTATCTGCTCACTGCTTGGGCTTGAAACCCGCCGGAACCAATACAGGCGGCGACTATGTGTTGGCTTCCACAGGTGCATTCGATTGAATTGATTCTGCTCTTAAATTCGCTGATCCCAATCATGTCTGCCACCCATCGTATGAATCATCGTGTTTGATTACCGGATTGGTTTCCTTGCTAGCGTATCGTTCTATTGGAAGAGTATTCGGGTCTATGGCCAGGGTGCCCTGGACGAGACTATTGATCGCATTGTACTATCCGACTTACTAAATTAGCCTCTGATTCACCTAGAGTTTATTGGGAGTAGAACTTATCTTGCTCCATACAATATATCTACCTTAAGGTGTCCAATCACTGCTGCCTCGATGTAACAGAACATATCGGGGATCTGGCTTGATTATTGTAGAGGTGGTGCCAGGTAGTTTCCATACTGGAGTAAAACCATGTGTCACCACTGAGCATCTGCTTATCTTCGTGAATCTGGCTATATGCCATGCCTGATTTATGAGTAATTCTTATTGTTTAGATTTTAGATTCAGTGTTTCATGACCAGGGCTTGATAAAAAGCTATACTAAATTGACATTAATAACGGTTCCCTCTAATATGAACCACTGCTTAAACTCGGTTCATTGATGGCCCAACTGGGAGTTTGAAAGCATCTGATCTTGTACGGTTTATTTTATAGCATTCTATTCCTGCTTGATCTCTTCCTACCTTCATTTTCTCCTTCTCCTCTCTACTCTGTTCTTCTTTCCTTGTCTCTGTGTTATATTTCATATTCTTGGGTCGTTATGTCCTATTCTCCTGTATCTCACAAGAGGCCATACGGTTACGATTCCCCCATCTCAAATATCTCTTCTGAATATACTTCGTACTCAAATGGATATTCTTGCCCACCACCACATCCTAGCCTTCTAAATCAACACTTGACATCCCGTAACCTCCCATCCAGTGCCTTCCCCACTCCTTTTTCCCGTGGCCATCCCAATATCTCTAAATCATTCCCCCCACCTCCGGCTACCACTATGGATTACAACTATCAACGCTCTCTGCTGACTCCTTCTCAACAGCACTCATTCACACAAAGCAGAGTATTCGAAGAGGCAGGCGGAGAAAACAGGAAGTACTCTTCTCCATATACGTCCAAAGAAATTGCCTACAGTTCAGAGCCTCAGTTTCATCTCACTCCCAATCATTACATAGAGGTATGTGCCCTATATATCAAGAGACTGGCATGCCAACGTTCACACCACTTTTCTTTTCCCCATAGATATCAAATAAATGCGATAGTATTGTTGGAATTCTGAGCACTTTCGATCGTTCCGATGTCGACAATATCAACCAACTTGTAGATTCAGCTAGAGCCTTGTATGACGTGTTCCTTGAAGCAGAGAAAAAAGTTCGGCCGTTCGATATTGTAGAAGTTCATTTCTCAGTTCACTTATGTAAGCTCTGTATTTCAGACTTCTCCTAAGCACTCTCCCTCTCCACTTAAAAGCGCAGAAAAGCCAAAAGTTAGTATGAAGTGCTACCTCACGTATTTTCCTTTCAGCACTCAAATCTTTTACTTCAAAGAAACGCACCAAGAATAACCAAGCTAAACTCTACTGCCACTCGTGTAACTGGTACTTTCCTTCCCGCTTTCTTGGATATTCATTGGTCAGGCTTACTGGTTTTGTATGATTTAGCACAGACACACCCGAGTGGAGAAAGGGACCTCTTGGTATGTCGCACCTACAACATGATATTCGTTCCCCAAACTAAGACTTTCCTCTCATTACAGGCCCAAGGACGCTTTGTAACGCATGTGGACTGAGTAAGTTACCGCAATAGCATGTCACCAATGCGTATTCCTATTGATTCCCTTATCGCAGTCTGGGCCAAGCTCTCGAAGAAAAAGGCGAAGGAAGCACAGCAGGCTGTCAAAAATCGAGGTGCAGATCTGAAGCTCAATGAATCCCAATCGTCAACAACGGGCACTACCTCCATTAGCAACACATACAACCATGTTAGCAGCCATAAGAGTGAAACACCTTCGAAAGCTGCTGAACCAGCCAAGTCCAAAGAAGGGAAAATAGACGACAAGAAGCTAACACTCTCATTCTTACTCTCTTAAACATATGTTGCTCACAACCAACAACGCGATACTAGTTTCTCTTTCCGCTGTAGTCGGTGCCATTTTTTATTTAATCTTTTGGTCTATATCGATGTTCACGTTCCCATTATCTTCTTGATTCGTTTACTTCTCAGATGTTATTGTAAATAGAAGAGCCACATTCGTCACTGGACTCTTTCAACGTACACTCATGGTGTATGTCAATTCGTACTATCTCTTTGTTCAGATTTTTGGAGCTGGTGATACAACACAGGCTCTACACCCTCCATTAGGCATCGTATGTCCTCCACAGGCTCCTGAGTCTAACACCACAAGCTCTGCTGGTTTTTCCTACAATTTCTAAGCGATACATGTGTAATACTTTTTTGACAGTATATTGTGAGTCACCGATATTTTACCGATGAATAGTCCAGCCGATCTGGCCAGCATTATATTAGTAGCATATTGAGCTGATACATCCACCCTCTGTTATTGTTTCCAGTTGTAATTCATCGTTTCGCAGTTGTTGTCACATCTCATTAAATTTGGTTTCAACATGACATACGGCCACCGAAACAACCAACGTGTACACGACAATCGGTTCGGGCATGGGGTGAGGGGTGGCGAACTGAAATGGCAGGAAGGGATGGAATGAGTGGAGTCTAGACATCGCCAATCTGTCTCAGAGAACGGTTGATATCTCCGTACGCCGATGAGAGCATCATACCCGCTATGATCAGGTATCAAGAGACCAGATTTTCCGGTCAAAGCACCCGAATTTCCATGGATCATGTGTGATCTAAGATTTCGAGATCTCTATAGAATCGGTCGAAACCGTGATCCATGTCCCAAACGGGTTGATCGGAATCTTCCAATTAAGGAAGAATGCGGTGTTCATGTGATTCCCCCCATTATCTTGGCGTCAATCTGGACATTGTCAGATTGATGAAACCTACATTTCGAGCATGTCCAATCCCAGCGAGAGTGGTAACACTGGAGCCTCACCACTTTGGGAGGATTCGCTAGCTCGATCCATCCACAGGCCACACCACAGCACTACCTCCAACCAAGCCGATCTTGACTGGTGAACACGTCTCAGTGCAGTGCCGAATGAGCGAGGCATGCGGTGCGCTTGGCAGTTGGGCTCTGCTTCGGTTTGATCATCTCCCCAGTCTCAACGTTCGCGTTTTCCAGAACGAGGGGGTTTGGGCCAATTTTCCAGACGAATACGGCCATCGTTTGCATTAGGTATAGAAGGTTCACCTCCTGGGGAATCCAGGATGAGCTTACATACTCGATGATCAATGTCCAAACCAGAACGCAGGTTGTACGTTGGGAATTGGATATATCGAGGTTGGATTTCTTTTTTATTGGGTTGGGGAGTACCGCATTGTACGGGGTGGGTAGGGATTTCATTTGAGCTCATAGACCAATCTTCATATCTGAGTACGGTGCATATAGCGATCTCCCATAGAGCTATGGGGTGAATGGGACGATGCCGGCAGAACACCCGCTTCTGCTAGTCCGGCTAAGGAGAGACAGCTGTTGCCTCTCGAGAGTTCAGCCTAGAAATGAAAATGGAAATGATGTCGATTTGTGATGGGGCATCGAGCGGGTGGGCGAGGAGGCAAATGTCGTTCCAATTCAATCATTGTCTGACTAGACACGAATCAAGTGCGTACGGAGGCCACACCACCTCTCAATGTCCATTAAAATCCGGTTCCCGCACTCCCCTAAGGAATTGGATCGATGCCAAGTGCTGAGCCAGTCCCAGTTTGTGGACGCCACTGAGCAAGATTTCCTGTTGGATGGCCGTGTACACCAATTGATTTGTGCGCCGAGATTCGAGAAAATACCGGATTCTATAGGTTCCTAACCGGTTCCCTATGTTCTCTGCATGCTCCCCGTGGCCTCTCTTTGGAACCTCTGTAGAGCTCCCATGCACCAAAAGCTGTGATCTCCAGATGAGCACAACCTTATTTGTGTGACGTGATGAGGTGATGAGGTGATGTGTTCATATCAAAGGTACCAGAATGGAATCTCCGTCCGGTATTGGCGAGGATGACGTGAGACGACGGGTTCCGATGAGCCAACCTCGTAATCAAATCGTAATCTTCAACCCAACGATTCTGTTTTGCTTCCCAAACTGCGCAACTCCTACAGGATGCTTCAAGTGATCGGAATTTATTTGTTATCCCCGCTGGCCACCTCTCACGATGCACTGATCTAGTTGGGTTACCCTGGCACTTGCATGGCTGGCTGGTTCGATTGTCGCAATGGCGGTACAAAGCCCAGTATGCGAAGTAGCAGTGGTGGCGTTTAGCGCACACAACCCTGGTACGAACGGTAGTTTCGGCAAGTTCTTTTGGGGGGATTCAGCGTTAACCATCTTGCCTCATGGTGATGGAACTCCTAGCTGGCTGAATGTGGACCGGTTAAGATAAGTTGGCCCATTACTGCATTCAAATCCTGAATCGACCTGTATATGCATGATCTGGTGCCCAAACATAAACAATTCGGTGGGTTTCGGGTAAGATGAAATGTTATTGCCTAAATGTATAGGTGACCAGCAAGAGTTCGCGGTATTGACGAAGGTCAGGCATTGATCTGTTAATGTTCGATACGGGAGATCAAGAAGTTACGTTAGTGCAAAGCAATTCAGGGGGAGTGGGCTTGGCTGTTATTGGATACGATCGTGCATAATGTTGTTGATGTGTTTCTAGAGATTCCAGACATTTCAACTTGAATTTTCCAAATACTTGCATTTAGGTTTATCTTAATCCTGTGGAATCTTACAACATGAGAGCAGGGTAAATAGTTGGCCCTGTATAGGTCATTAGATGCTTTGGAATCAATAATGCAATATCTGCAAGGGCTTCGTGATCTTGGCCTGTTGTGCTTACTTAATTACTCATTGAATCTTGTTTTGCATATCTTGAAAGATCTTATCTATTCCTCAGAATTATCAAAGAATTAACATATAGAAACTTTCCAAGTTGTCCAACAGCCATTTGCATAGCTTTCTACGACCTCCTATAATACACTCTGAAGGCTATTTACATGAAGTTCCGCTAAAAGGTACATAATTTACGTTTACTTAATACCATGGTGTGAATTAGAATATTGGAGTTTTCTTAGATATTTTAACAACATTCATGCCTTTTCACTGCAGGCTTATCCCGTATATGGCGATTCGGATGCTAGGGCCTGTGGCAGATAATTAGTTCAGCACTTAACCATTCATGTGCATAAAATATTTTTATTTTTCTGAAACGATGATTTGTTGACTCCCAATTGATTTTGGAAAATCACTAATTCTTTGGCACAGTGGATATGCCGTTAGTTACCTCAAATCGTAGATACACCTGAAGGGCCCCAAACTTTACATAAAGCTTCCTGGACCCTAGCCCAGTATTTTTCTCATCTCACCATGCTCACTCAGAGCCATAAATATTGTGGCTTACCTCAATCTATTGAGTAGAATAGTGGTTGCTTCTAAATACTCAAACTGGTCTCAAGAGTGTACTGATAAGTCCAAGTATACCTTGTACTAGCATTTATGACATGACATTGACTGTTATAGACCTGATGTTTCCACCCAAGTATATACATGGATATCCATGGATTATACTATACTCTGATCAAACTCTGTTGGGATTCATTTGGGAGTATTTTTCATCTTAATACTGGTTTATAAAATATAATATATCGTATACATTATCCATCTGCTATTGAAGTCACATTAAAAATACTCAATACCTACTCTGAAATAGCTTGCAAACAAATTACTACTTTTACACTTAATATATTATACTATGAATACCACAGGACTGATTAGTATCCCTAATTGCTTCTGTAGCCGAGTTATTTATCACTTAGGGCTTTGCACTTCAGCTGTTAGTAGTAGATATATTCCCACCAATTATATTCAGAGCTCTGGGTGGTACTAAGGATGCTAATATGCAATAGTAGTAAGGGCAACTTACTACAACCATATAGTTCTTTTGACTTTTAATGTGCTGTTACTACTGTAAGTGTTTTGGAGATTTTGCAAGTGATAGGGGGAGCAAGTAAATCATATCATTTCTACTCAACAATTCACTGAATGTAAGAGTGGTGTACTTACTTTTGTTGTAAAAATTTGTAATTCCAGCTAAATATCCACCTGACTTAGTCACTTAGATCTTTATTATCAAACCCTAGAGAATAATGATCTAGGTGACTAAGTTGGGTGAGTATTTAGGTTGAAATACAAATCATTGCAATACCTAAAGCATGTGCACAACATTTGGAGGTCTGTGAACAACCAATTATTCTTCATGTTCTAGGTGTTGTGAGAGTTTTGCGCATATTGACTAATTGGATGCATAAGTAATATTTATACTTCTACATGGCCTTAGCGATATAAGCACATAAAATTTGCTTAGGAAGGTCCCAAGAGCATGTGTACAAGGCTAAAGTATATTTGAAAAACTCTGCAATATTTCATATTGTGAGTACCCAGATTTTTGGTGTAAGTATCCCAAGAAAGCCCAAATAAGGAATTTGGGCAGAACTATCTAAATCTGTAGACTATAACTCAAGTGACTAAGTTGGATGAGTATTTAGGAACAATTACAAGATTTAAAACACTAGGTACCTGAATGTGCAGTGAAGTATTCTTAGGTTGTAGTCTACAGTGTTATTATTATTAAGCTGTCACAGCATTTCATTCTAACTTGGTCACATAGATCTTATTCTGTGATTAGCATTCTGTGATGACCAAATTTCTTGTTGGGGTTTATTGGACATATTTTCACCAAATTATCAGGTGCTCAGATTGTGACCTCTGTCAAAGTTGTCCAAAAGACCTCAAGCTTTGCACACACATTCTTGGGACCTTTATTAGCACTCTTTACATGTTTACCTGTTTTACTTTATCAAAAGTATAAATCAAATACTTTTGATCAATATACCTACAAGTGAATATCATGTGAATCCTCTAGTTCTCTGCATCACTTCCAATACTCCTCAAAATATTACAACTTACAGATCTTGAGGAACTCTGTCCAAGTTGTTGTTTAGAACTCACCAAGTGACTAATCCTATCAAAAATCTCAAAGCTGGAAATCATGGGATTTTTAGCCAGTATTCAGCTGGTGTTTCAGCTCCAAATTTTCAGTGGCAATTTTTGATGAAAGCAATGAGCAGTGGATTACCAAGTTTAGTATGATTGCTAGTTGGCCTAGTCTCCCCTAAAAAGGATGTCTACTTGTCTGCTGTGAAGCTAATTCCTGGGATGTTGAGAGTTATCACTATTGGGAAAGTAGGAATTCAGTTTATGTTGTCAGAGTATTTGGCTGGCCTTTTGTTAGTTTTTTTCTTAAGGCAAGTTAAGTGTATATCTAGGTGTTATACAAAATTTATAATAAGTACAACCTGTTATTCTGATGCTGACTAGGAATCTTCTCTGTATACATCATGAAGCTTGCATGGTCATTTGTATCATACCACAAGCTTTCCAAAGAGCAATCTTAGCACTGTTGTAAGAGTCTTGGAGATATTGGAAGTGATTTGGAGAACAAGTAGATTATGTAGTTTTCACATAATGATTTGTTGAATGTAAAAGTAGTACTTATACTATTACATGGCCTAAGAGATACAAACATGTATAATATGCTTAGGAAAGTCCCAAGAGCATGTGTGCAAAGTTTGGGGCTGCTTGGACAACTTTGAAAAATCTCATGTTCTGGGTACCTAATGTTTTGGTGAAAATATTTGGAGTAAATCCTGACAAGGAATTTGGTCAGAATTCTCTAAGATTTATAGGTGATGATCTAAGTGACTAAGTTAGGTGAATAGTTAGGTGCAATGACAAATTTTTACAACAAATACTGCTAAATCTGTTTATCCCAAGAACATGTACATAATACTCAAGGGCTTTTGGATAACTCCGAGAATTCTCGTCTAATAAGTTTGATGCATTTTGGAGTAAATACCAACACTGAACTAAGGTAGGAAGTAGAAAAGTCCATAAGCTATGATCCAA
>MCFE01000540.1:0-60525 GCA_002104905.1 Basidiobolus meristosporus CBS 931.73 | reverse complement strand
CCTATTCTTAAGGTATACAGGAGTGGCAACTGCTTCCACCCATATATCATAGGATAATTCTTGATCATGGATCTTAGATCTTGCCATATCAGTTATTGATCTATTAGCACCATTCTGCTACTCATTTTGCTGTGGGGAGGATGGTACAGTAGTTCTCTTGCTTTATCTCATGAATTTTGCAGAAGTGGATGAAGAGTTTTGAGGTATATTCTCCACCATTGTCAGAGTGTATTTTCTTGATCTTTTCACCAGTTTCTCTCTCCACCATGGCTTTAAACTCCCTGAACTTAGACAGAGCTTTTCCTTTTTCTCCATGAAGTAAACCCATGGTGTATTTTGTTAATCATCAATAAAAGTGATTAAATACATCATCCTGCCTAAGGATAAATTTTGCATAGGTCCACACAGATCTGAGTGAATTAGAGCTAATTTTTTCTTAGTTTTGATTAACCCAGAGCTCTTGAACAATTGTCTGGCTTGTTTTGCATGTATGCAGGCTTCACAGTGCTCCAAATTTGCTGGGGGATCAATTTTTACTGCAGAAATTAGCTGACCTTTGGATTGGTTTTGCGCAATAATCAAAATTGATGTGCCCAAATCACCTGTGCCAAGCATTGCTGTTTCTTCATTTAAGTTACTTATATTGGCTTCCAAATATGATGGAATATAAGTCAACTTGTATAGGTTCTGATCTCTGATACCCAAGCAATATGGGCACCATTTTGATCAGTGATCTTGCATCCAGAATTGTCAAAGCCAAAACTGAGTCCTTCTGCTGTAGCAAAACTGAGTCCTTCTGCTGTAGCCTTGCCTACAGATAGTAGATTTTTGGCTATGTCTGGTACATAAAGTACCTCTTTAAAGGTCAGTGTATGGCTTCCTTCACTGCTTCTTGGGTTTACTTGGATAGTTCCTTCTCCCACTGCATCAAGTGTTCTATAGTCACCCATGAAAACCTTCTCAATTGGAATTTCTTGATATTGGGTAAAAAGTTCTTGTAGGTGTGTAAAGTGTCAAGATGCTCCAGAGTCAGTATACCATGTCTGAGAATCCTTGTTTGTGGTCATATTTAGTGCAGATATGAATAGTCTATCTTCAGTTGTTGCAGCATTTCCATGTTCAGGCTTTTTCTGCTGACTGTCTCTCTTTCTGAAGTACCGGTCTGATGTGTGTCCTTTCCTTTTGCAGTAGTTGCAAAACAGGTTACTGTTGCCTTTGTAGGGTCTTGGGTTCTTCCTTTGTTGGACACCATTGCTTATTAAGGCATTTTCTTCTTCCTTCTTATTGATGCTTGATTTTCTTAATTCTTCATCCAGGAGCCTTCCATATACATAGTTTAAGGTCAAATCTTCAGTTCTGGACTCTAGGGCTGATACAAGGCCCTGAAACCTGTCTTTCAGGCTATCCAGGATGGTAACCATGACATCCTCATCAGTAGTTGGTACACCCACAAATTCCATCTGATCTAACAGCACGGTAATTCTGTTGATTAGATTTTTCATTTCTTCTCCTGGCAGCATCTTTGTGGTACAGAATTTTTGTCTCTGATACATTTTCTTAGCAGCTGAACATGACTGGTAGGTGTCTTCTAATGCTTTCCAGGCATTCTTTGCTGTTTTGCTCTTGAGCATTGAATTAGCAATTTGTCCTTGACATTAAGGCATATGCAGTTAAAGGCATTTTGTTGTTTCTTCTGGTACTTAAAGGCTTCCTCTCCCACATTTTTAGGAGGGCATTCTTCTCCCATGACAATATCCCAAAGGCCTCTTTCTTGTAGCAGCATTTTCATCTTCACCTTCCACACTTGGTAATTAGATCCATCCAACTTATCAGCAGAGGGAAAAATTCCAGTAATAGCATTAGTAGACATTGCAGAGAGTGACAGCTTGGGGCTTGTAGCCTGTTGTAAGAGTCTTGGAGATATTGGATGTGATTGGGAGTAGAAGTAGATTATGTGGTTTTCACTTATTGATTTATTGAATGTAAAAGTAGTATTTATACTTTTACATGGTCTTGGCATTACAAATACATAGAATAGGCTAAGAAAGGTCCCAAGAACATGTGTGCAACGTTTGGGGCTGTTTGGACAACTTATCTAATTTTCATGTTCTGGGTAAATATTCTAAGTAAATCCTGACAAGGAATTTGGTCAGTATTCTCTAGGATTTGATGGTAATGATCTAAGTGACTAAGTTAGGTGAATATTAAGGTGGAAATACAAATTTTTACAACATAAGGAAGGTCCCAAGAACATATGTGCAAAGTTTGGGGCTGTTTGGACAACTTATCTAATTTTCATGTTCTGGATAAATATTCTAAGTAAATCCCAACAAGGAATTTGGTCAGTATTCACTAGGACTTGAAGGAAATGATCTAAGTGAATAAGTTAGGAGACTATTTAGCTGGAACTACAAGTTTTTACAACAAAGACCAGGGCATTTAGGAACCAGTGGATGAACAATGGCATAATGCCACAGGATTCCTTTCAAAGTCATGGAAACAGAGTGTTACAGCAGAAATACTTACTGAATGGTGGATTTCAATGGAGTTACTTGTTGGGCATGGGGTTGGGCTTAATGCTAGTGGTGGGGATAGGGACTTGTATAGGTCAGTACTGTTGTAAAAAATTTGTATTTCCACCTAAATATTCACCTAACTTAGTCACTTAGATCATTACCATCAAATCCTAGAGAATACTGACCAAATTCCTTGTCAGGATTTACTTAGAAAATTTACCCAGAACATGAAAATTAGATAAGTTGTCCAAACAGCCCCAAACTTTGCACACATGTTCTTGGGACCTTCCTTAACCTATTCTACGTGTTTGTAATGCCAAGACCAGGTAAAAGTATAAATACTACTTTTACATTCAATAAATCATTAAGTGAAAACCACATAATCTACTTGTCCTCCCAATCACTTCCAATATCTCCAAGACTCTTACAACACCTTAAACCATTCTATGTGTTTGTAGTGCCAAGACCATGTAAAAGTATAAATACTACTTTTACATTCAATAAATCAATAAGTGAAAACCACATAATCTACTTGTTCTCCCAATCACATCCAATATCTCCAAGACTCTTACAACAAGCACAATTGGCAATTGAGTTACAACTCAAGTTTCAACAGAAATAAACCAATTTGTATGCATGCAAAGTAAGAGCATTAGTTGAGTCAGGAAGTAAAGAGTGTGGAAAAGAGGCAATAGCCAATCAATGTACACAAACACAGGGGGTGATTGAGTGTCCAGGATCAGAAAGTGAGAGGATTAGCAGAGAACCAATTAAAAGCCACTTATGCATTGTTGCTATGAAAAGTTTTTAACAAAGTTTTTTGCAAAGTCAGGGTGCAATTTTTTTTACAGTCTTTGCATAGTGTCCTGATGGAATCAAGACCTCTTTGTCACAGGATTTTAATTTTGTGATGGCCTTCTGATGGGATTATCACAATTATTTTTCATAGGGGACTAAGAGGGGTGAATACTTAGGTAGAATTGCAAAGTTTTACAACATAAATACCACTTTTACATTGGATAATCATTAATTGAAACCATGTAATCTACTTGTTCTCCTATCACTTTCAATATCTTCAATACTCTGATAGCACCAAAAACATATGTCAAAGGTAGAGGCTGTTTGGTCAACTTATCAAATTTTCATGTTCTGGGCACCTGATGTCTTGGTGAAAATATTCTAAATAGATCCCAGCAAGGAATTTTGTTAGTATTCTCTAAGATTTTTAGGCAATGATCTAAGTGACTAAGTTGGGTGACTATTTAGGTGGAATTACAAAACATAAAACACAATCAATGTGCAAGAGCATAGAGGTGGATTGAGTGCCTGGGATCAGGAAATGAGAAAGGAGGCAGACAACCAAGCAACAGCAACTCAAGAGCTGTCAAAGTGAGAAAATTTGACCAAGGTTTTTTGGATATTCCGAGTGCAATTTCATTCAGATAGTTCTTGTATGGTGTTCTGATGGCCTCAATACCTCTTAGTCATGGGATCTCAATTTTGCGGTGGTCTTCTGATTGGGTCATCACCGTGATTTTTCATAGGGGCCGGGAATTCAGAGCATGTAATGACTGAATGTGATCCAGATGCCCCCAAATTTTGCTTATGTGCTGCTGGGACCCTTCTAAACATCGAAATTGACAACAGTTGAACCATAGGCGCAATGATGCTAATCATTTGCAATGGTGGCTAAGCTCAGGTTACTTAACACGCCACAGATGACCAATGGGGATCGGGAGCACCACCAGAATTCAAGGCGTATTTGATTACCCCAGAAAGCACTGGAACAAAGTGGTTGGTTGACAGGGCTGCATTATGGAGGCGGATATTGAGCGATCTGCGATAACGTCGAGTAACCCTATCTGTCACGCATGTGGGCGACTTCAACAATCGAAGCAATAACCGGCGAAATCTTGGATCATGCACAATGGGTCGGAATGTTGGTACACAGCTCACTAGATAGTCTCAGGTTGCCTTTCATCAATACACTCTGTGTGGAACTTCAGAGATAATGCCTGCAGAGTTGGGTGTATGCACGTCACTCGGCACCAATCTCCACGCTGAAGCACTCTCGGCAGCAAGTAGCACATCTGGCTAAGATTCAGGTACTTCGGGTTGAGGTGCCCTTAGGTGGTGGCAGCAGCTAATGGCCGTCAACGCCGGACGCTTGCGGGAAACTAAATGACTGCAACAAGCAACATGGGTGAGGATAAAGATAAATATGAAGCCATTGACATGAGACCACCGTGCAGCAAGCCAGGCATGAGCCAGTTCCATCAGCAGTGGAGCTTAATTAATTCTCAAGGAACTCCAAATGAAGCAGCATCGATGGCGTAGTACATTCCGAGGGCCAATTATCCAGTCACAGCTGAAATCGATTGGCGATTTGAGGACGGAGCGCTTCCGTGGATCCAGCGGCTGCGGCAATGGTTACCGAAGTACCGAGCAGCGTGTTGGCTAACCATATACTTCGAATGAACCTCACTCGGTTGGGTTGGCAGAAACACGATACGGGTGGTGCTGGGGAACGCAGGAAAGCTAAAAAAACTGTCCCTGGGGCACGGTTGCACCATGGCCACCATCATCAACCCCATACTTTGGAAACCCATCAGAGCAAACGCTGCCCCTCGTGCTCCCGGGTGTAGTACTCGATGTGCTGCTGGCATTTCGGCAGCCCCTGGTGGCTGTTAATGCGTCCAATCGCACAGATAATCACCGCCGAGAAATCGCGGGCCACAGTCATCACTCTGCGGTGTGCTGCAGTGGGCCATGCTCCGAGGATGTTCTTGGCGGCTCAGCACTAGCCAGGTACGCAGTCACGTATCAGAGAAACAGAGAAGCAGTGGAACTCGACAAAGCAAGCTATATGATTGCTATATTGGACACGGAGCGAATTCAGAGTTTCCTGCGCTATGAATGGTCCAAACTGAAATCTCGTTGTCTAGAAATGGAAGATTCTGCTCAGCTGATCTCCAAGGGCCAATCAGCTGGCCCCGTTGGCCCTTTGTATATATTGGCCTTCTCTATTCTAGAAAGCTTGAAGTATCATGTTTGTCATCGCCTGATTATCGCCGAGTTTATCCAGTTCTAAATGACCAATACAAGTCACCGATTTCATATTTAACCCTAAAATTTTGGATGGATCTCCTGCAGGTGTAAGCAAATATTTTTATCAGCCCACCGCAGATTCCCCTTCGGTAGCCTTCCCTCTTTCCTTTGCACGCTAAAGCTGCTGGCTAGCTCTAATGAACCAAACTTCCGAGATAAATCTGCTCTCTTATTTTGAGAAGATGCTTTTTGAGCCCCTGGTCGATTTCACCAAGCTCATTAGCAGCAAGGATATGCCAGTTGAGACCGATTGGTCCAGTGGCTATGCCGGTTCTTGGTTGGTTCTCTTCAGCCAGACTACATCTGTGCTTTCCATTAACGATACCGTTGATTCAGGTTCATAAGCCCTAGACAGCACACCATCGAATTCCTATCCTATCTGTCCATTTTCACCCTTGCTGCCACATATTTTTATAAGAGGGGATTCAAAAATGCGTAAGCTTGCAGCACTGTGGCAGTTTCAGCCCACACGCTCTAACTCTGATTTGTGTTCAACAGGAAGGCCAACAGAATTGATGTGCCCTCGTATCCTCGTTCTCTGTGCGAAAAACTGGTCATCACTGTATTATCGTTCTCCTTGGTGTTGGTTGCTGCCCACAAGTATATGACCGATAGCACCATCTTTCTCCTACAACCGTGCCACGTGAGCCTGGTTATTCTTCTTACTGTCCTTATTTGCCCAAAGACCTGGAGATTGCCTCATGTTTTATTCAACGTTTACCTCAACATCATGTGGGGAACGTAAGTTATCCCCGCGCCCACATCTTGTCTGATCCCCGCTAATCCCCACGCTCTTCTAGTATCCTAGCCCTTTTATTCCCGGACTACAGATCATATACGTTATTTCTCGAAGTGGAGAATTTCATTCTTGGTAGGTGCCGACCCGGATGTATATCCCAGCATTCGTCGCTAACCCGGTTTCTTTGTCACGCAGAGCACTGGTTAATCTTGTTGACACCTCTCTACATCTTCTATACTCGCAAAGTTGCAGTCTGGAAGCCCTCTGTTAGTATGACCCTTGCCTCCCACTGTTTCTATGCTTTGTATAATGTAGTTATATTGTTGCCCTTTGCATTGGTTTCCGGCCAAAACTTGAACTATCAACTATCCCCACCTGTGCAGTTATTACCCGTATTCGGTAAATTCTATCGCTTAGGCATGCATCTTCTTTGTTTACCCCTCACCTTCCTCATGAGATGGTTGCTCGTCTCTGTTGCTTTCAAACTAATACCTCGCAAAGCAATCCCATCATCATCCAAAAAAACGCATTAAATAGAGTGATTCTCTTCATGTCCGGTAAAAAAGACCCATGTCCCCACGCACACATCCTATGTCTGCTTATCATGCATACGATTTAATTGTGCAATGTGTCTTTTCAGTATAGAAGACTATCAACGATGCCAAAATATGAACAAACTTCCCAAGGGAATGGAAGGATAAGCGGAGGGAAGGAACGCCATAAAATAGAGGGCCAGGTGGACGGCCTGCCCATGATTGGAATTATCCACGAGAGCTGAATGCAGATTCCTTTCGGAAAAATGAAGGCTGCGGGAATGAAAGATCGCACTTGAGAGAGATCAAAGCTCATGCTAACGGTCGAGTGGCTCCAGGGTGGCCTTGGCTTTCTTGCTTCTAGTACCCCTCGTCTGTCTTCCGACGGGGGCGGAAGTGGTGGCCTGCGCAAGGTCAGTGGGACCATCATCTACTGAGGGGGCGGCGGTTCCTGGGTTACGTCGAACCAAGGCTTCAGTGATTCGCTTTGGATTCACCTGTTCCTCCTTTTTGAATTTGTACTTGATATGCTTCTGCGTACGGTTTGGGAGCATAGAAGAAATCAAGCTGAAATCCGTACCCCATTTGGCCAATCCCTGCGTCACATCATTCGTAAGTATATGGTATTTGGCATGATAGCAAACCCTACCATTTACCTGGTAGAACACTTCCGTCTCTTTGGGAGTCCACCTTTGAGACTTGATCCTACGAAGATAGGTGCCACTGTTGACATACCTGTCGGCTGCACATTCCTCAACGACATCCATAGGCTCGGTGGCTTTGTTGTTGATGTTGGCATGATCCACGAATAGTGAGGTATCATCAAGAATTAGTTTCCCATTGACAACTCTCATCTGGGGTGCAAAATTACTATGAATGCATTAGATAATGACCGGGTACCAAGGAAGCATTGCAAAGTACCTCTCCTTGGCTACGGATTGAGTCGAGACACTTGCTTTGCCGTCGTCAACCGAGGTTTTCATACTGTCCGCTGGCACTGCCTCAATGGGCTCTTTCTTTCTCTTCTCCAATTTCGCTTTTTCTCGCTCGAGAAAAGCCTTAGTTGGCTTGCCACGCTTCGTATCCTTGCAGAACATGAATAGCGGAACGTTTGAAAGGTCCTCCGCTGCAACCTGGATGGCCAGGTCGGCGGATACCTCCGCTTTAGGGACTCGTTTGGCTATATCCTTCGAAACGGAAATTCTCCTTTTCTTCACGTTTCCTGGAATGATAACCTTCCCCTTAGTGGCACTAGACTCGGGTTTGGTAGCCGAGGCGCGGGCTTTTCCGGCCGGAGTTGGCATAAAATCATCTGCCTCTGGCTCGGGGGTTTCCTCTACAATATCCTGTTCGACTGCATACTACGTTAAAAAAGAATCCAGAGACCATATTGAAAGAGGAGCTTCGTGAATTACTATTCTTTGGAGAAGTGGTATCAGTCGCATACTTCAACTCAGTTGCATGCTTTGTGGCAATCTTTGGCTTTCTTGAAATACGTTGTTTTATTTTGGGAGTAAAGCGGGTTTGCCCCTTGTCTGTAATACAAAATCAACCATTTAACAAGGGCAACTCTCAAACAAAAAGCATCCAGACCGATGTACCAATTCGGAGGGAGGTCAAACTTCCAGGAGTGGACATTGAATGGTTGGTTTATTCGTTATTTGAAAAGATAGCCCTTGAAGGAAACTCCTCTCAATTGTCTTCTACACTTTGAAGGTATTGAATAGACTAAGACTACCGTAGTAGCATTGACTTTCAATTTATGACTTTTTTTCGCCGTGATATTCAAGATCGAGAAGCTGCTCATTCTTCGAGAAATCCGATTATTTCTATATTGCAATGTGTCGAGACTCGGGAGAATTTTGTTCATCACATTGCGTTTATGAATTCATTATCTACAGTGCTACAGGTGCATTCATGGGAATTTTAATC
Organism: Basidiobolus meristosporus CBS 931.73; assembly: GCA_002104905.1. Classification (NCBI taxonomy): domain Eukaryota; kingdom Fungi; phylum Basidiobolomycota; class Basidiobolomycetes; order Basidiobolales; family Basidiobolaceae; genus Basidiobolus; species Basidiobolus meristosporus. The sequence continues at coordinate 51,697 of MCFE01000540.1, read as the reverse complement.
GAACTTTGGCAAATGTGGGTTTGATCGGTGTGCCATCCCCGAAAATCATCACCTATTTGTCAATTAAATGGGTTGAATTGTTATGTTGAGATGATTTCGAACTGCTAGGGTGGCATAGGCTTTTCCAACAACTTCGCTTGAGTTCACAGGACTTGCTTTCTCCTTGAATAAAAAAAATCCCAAAAAAACCTTTAGACCTTCTCTTCATGCGACTACGATGAACGAATCCGTAGAACAGACTATTCGCCACGGATTCGAAGAGCAGTACCGCTCAGACACACTCCCCGGGGATTACCAAGAAAGCGATGGGGAAAAGGCCGAGAATGTTTGTTACATGTATTACACTGAAAAACGCCACGAGAATAACGCTAATGTAAACCCCGACCATCCTGCCCACGGGATAATAGAGCATGATTGGCGGATGCGAGAGAAAATCAAAACGGTCTCTTGCGCTTTGGTGATGTGTTTAAACATCGGCGTGGATCCTCCTGATGTTGTCAAAACCAATCCTTGCGCCAAATTAGAGGTTTGGATAGATCCCTTCTCGCTACCTACCCAGAAGGCGCTCGAGGCCATAGGAAAAAATCTTCAAACACAATATGAAACTTTGCAACCTCGAGCCAGATACAAGCTCTCACTCGATCCCTGTATAGAAGAAATCAAGAAACTATGCTGTTCACTCAGAAAGAGTGCCAAAGAAGAGCGGGTCCTGTTTCATTACAACGGCCATGGAGTGCCTAAACCAACTACGAGCGGAGAAATCTGGGTTTTTAACAAGAATTATACTCAGTACATCCCTCTTACTTTGTATGATCTGCAATCCTGGCTTGGCTCGCCGTGCATGTATGTTTATGACTGCTCTTCTGCCGGGAACATTTTGCTCTCTTTCAATCGTTTCGCTAAACAACGTGACTCCGAAGCCGCCAAACTCGGCCACGCACCTTACACACCGATGAGCGATTGCATTCAGTTGGCTGCCTGCGGGCCAAATGATATTCTTCCCATGAATCCTGATCTCCCAGCGGATCTTTTCACCTGTTGTCTAACAACTCCTATTCAAATCGCCTTGCAGTGGTTCGCCATCCAAAACCCGTTGTTAACCAGCGTCACTACGGAGATGATTCTGAAGATTCCAGGAAAACTAAGTGACCGCAGGACTCCTTTGGGTGAGCTCAATTGGATATTTACCGCTATCACGGACACCATAGCCTGGAGCGTACTTCCCCACGATCTTTTTAAAAAATACTTTAGACAAGATATGATGGTGGCTGCCATGCTAAGAAACTTCTTGTTGGCTGATCGAATCATGCGCTCCTACAACTGTACGCCAATGTCGATGCCTCCACTTCCATCCACACACCAGCACCCCTTGTGGAAATCCTGGGACTTTGCTGTCGACATATGTCTGGCTCAGTTGCCAGGATTGCTGGCGATGGAGGAGGGTGGGCCGCCTGTCGAATATGTGCCTAGTACGCTCTTCAACGAGCAGCTTACCGCATTTGAGATATGGCTCTCTCACGGATCCATCAATAGAAACCCTCCGGAGCAGCTGCCTATTCTTCTACAGGTGTTGCTGAGTCAAGGTCATCGTCTACGGGCATTGATTCTTTTATGTAAATTCTTGGATCTTGGCCCATGGGCAGTTGACTTGGCACTTGCCGTTGGGATTTTCCCGTATGTGTTGAAGCTGCTCCAAAGTCCCGCCGCTGACTTGAAGCCGTTGTTGGTCTTTATCTGGGCAAGAATCCTAGCGGTTGACTCTTCGTGTCAGAACGATCTTCTGAAAGACGATGGATACACGTATTTCGCAAACGTCTTGGCCATCGACACTGATATTTCCCCCATCCCAAACATTTCCGAGCACCGAGCAATGTGCACGTTCATCCTGAGTGTACTTTGCAACGACTTCCGCCTCGGCAAAGAGGCTTGCCTGAGAAGCAACGTTCTATCACTCTGTCTGTCGCATCTCTCAGACGAGGATCCACTGTTGAGACAGTGGGCATGCCTGTGTATTGGCCAGCAATGGGCAGAGTTTGCTGATGCCAAATGGCTTGGAGTCCGAGAGAATGCCCACGAGAAGCTTTGCACCCTACTCTCCGATCCAGTTCCGGAAGTTCGATCAGCTGCAATGTACGCGCTTGGCCTTTTTATCGGGGATCTGGATAAAACCGAGCAAATTGTCAACATCGAGCATAACATCGCCATCACTATGCTTATTGGAACCAGCGATGGGTCGCCCATGGTTCGACGTGAGCTGGTCATTGCTTTATCCAAGGTCGTCCACGAATACATGAACAAGTTCCTCCAGGTTGCTTACGAGCTTGTCGAGGAGGATCGAAAACAATCCACTCAAGTGACCGATGATCCAGCATCGCAGCGAGGCCGCACAGAGCGCAAGGCTATCCCTGAGCAGATGTTCCGCTCTGTCAACCACAACTCTGTTTACACATGTGTTTGGAAAGCATTGATTAATCTATCAGCTGATCCACACAATGACGTATCGATGTATGCTATTAAGGTAGTCGACTATGTTCACTACCAATTGATTAACTCCTCGATGTCTGAGGAAGCGGCCTCTTCTCTCCTGCACCTTCCGCCACCTGGTGCTAGCGTTTCTGGCTACCGGAATGGCTCAGCCACTCCAAATTCGTTATCAAATAGCTCCGTGAATGGGGCTCATCCTGGTGGAAACCAGCGCTTAACCTCTAGGATCACTTCCACCTTGAGACGATCTGCTTCGTTCTCCTTGAAGGCGCTGGGATACATGGCTGGCGGCGCCAATGACTCTGATACTAACATTAATGTACCCAAGCCAGCCCAGGAGAGCCAATCGAAACGCTCCTCATTCATGAGTCGAGCCGAGTCTTTCACACACCTAAACGAGATGGTCTCCGACAATGAAAGCCACGTCAGTATCCCAAGGATCGAGCCGTACGAAAAAATCGACCTTCCTCTGAAGTCCGACTTCTACAATTGGTGCCGAGAGTACTTTTCCGAGCCTCAGATGCGTCCAGCGGAAGCAGATGAGCCTGGCAGTGTGAACTACAATGAACGCTTGTGGCGTAGAATGCGCAATGAAAAGGTGATTTATGAGAGCCACCCGTTGAGCGAGCACGCAGGTACCAGCAAATGGGAGTCGCCGATAGGAACCATGCACATTGATTCGCCCCCCATATCTCTACTGTTCCATCAATTCGAGTCTCATCTTGTCGTTTCCGACAACAAGGGCGAGATCGGTGTCTGGGATTGGGAGGCTAAGCAAAGAATCAATTACTTCGCCAACGGCCTGAGCAGCAGACCCGTCACATCGATCAAATTCATCAACGAGGAGGACAGTGCGCTACTCGTTACCGGATCCAACGATGGAATCGTCAGCATTTATAGAAACTACGATTCGCACGAGATGCAGACCGTTTCATCATGGCGAGCATTGCCCGAAATGTTGCCAAGCAATCGCGGCAGTGGGGTTATTCTGGATTGGCAGCAGTCTCGGGGAAGTTTGCTCGCAAGCGGTGATATCAAGAGTATCAAGGTATGGGATGCTGCCAGGGAAACCTGTGTTGTGGAGTTGCCATCAAGATCCGGCAGCTGTGTCACTAGTTTGACGAGTGAGAAGATCTCGGGCGATATAGTTGTTGGTGGCTTTGGGGATGGCACTGTTAGAGTATACGATAGACGCATAGAGCCCAGAGACAGGTTTGAGCCATCATTTCAATCATGCTTTCTCTCCAACCCTAACGCTTCGATTTTCATCAAGTATGGTAATGTGCTGGCGTGAACACCCCGGATGGGTTGTCAATGTCCATATGCAGCATGGTGGTAATAGAGAGCTAGTGTCGGGAAGGTGAGCGAAACCCAATGCTCGGTCATTGAACTATGATTGATTTTATTTAAATTTCAGTGTGGCCGGAGACATCAAGCTATGGGATATCCGCCACCCAGCATCTATATACACTATAGAGGCACACACGCAAGAGCTGACCGCTCTGGCCGTCCATGAGCATGCGCCGGTATTCGCTAGGTACTTCACAATCAGCACTGCGCAGGGTATTTCTTGGCCATTAACTGAATCCTTGTACTCTTGTAGTGGAAGCTCGAATCAGTCATTGAAAGTCTGGAACGCTGGAGGTACAAACCTTAGCACCATTCGCCATTACACAGGAATCCTGTCACAACGTATCGTCCCAATCTCCTCGGTCGCCTTCCATCCACACCGAACGATCTTGGCCGTTGGCGGTGAAGATCAGTATATCTCACTTTTCAAGTGCGATCTTGAAGGGCTGGTCATGAATGCATTCGACAACTATCATCTATGATCCAATCAAGCCAACCCCCCTCCACCACCACAACCAGTTTTCATTGATATTTGGTAATCAAATCAACCTTGTTTTGACATCTACTTTATTATTATGGTTTCACGTAGTACCTTGATTAACACCATTTCCACCGCTAGTAATATACAACTAGAAAGGTACACTCGGTGTAGTCTACTAATTCAACCTATTTCCCTGACTGTCTCTAATAAAATCAAGCCCCCGTAACAACGTCGCGTGCCCTAACTGGAAATGAATACCAGTGATTTTTATTCAAACTGAAAGTTCCCCCGTTCCCGAGCAATACAAGGTAGCGGTGGTGGCGTGGCTCTGGGGGGAGGGGGGTCGCTGAGCAAGGGCTGTATTGAATAGAATTGGACTGAAAGTAGGAACAAAGAAAAAAAGGGATTCAAAAGCGTTCACTCCGGGTCTATTTAGTTCTGAGTGGGGGTCTCCACGTTTTGCTTTTTGGCATCAGGTTTCTCGTCGTTGGGGCTGGGTTAGGAGGGGAAGGTGAGATTAGGGACATTCTTCCGCGGTCGAGGAATTTCCATCTGCACTTACTTCTTGCGCTTGTGACGAGCTTTGGGGCCCCAATTCTTGGTGGGGTTCTGCTGGAAACGAACCAACTTGATTTTGCGGGACTCCGGTGTGGCCTCTGGGTGACGAGTGAAGTTCGCCTCGAAGCTATAGAGAATTCCAATCGAGTCAGGGACTCCTCGTTCCGATCAGTATGACTGTTCACCGGCTTACCTGGGCTTCTTGGAGAGGATCTTGAACGCTGGCGAGTTCTCAGAGATATTCTTCACCGGGTTCTTTTCGACCTGCATGCACTGAGGATAAGCAAAAGAGTCTTCCATTACATTCCCCCCCCCGACGACACTTACCCAATTTCTCATGATATCCCAGAGGACCTCGTTGGGTGCATTGGTTTTCAGTGAGCTTTGGCAGGCGTGCGATACGCTGACTTTGTAGCCTTGGTGCAAAATGGCAGAGCTGTGGTGGAGCACGCACGTCAGCTTCGCATCAAGAGATTCATCCCAGCTGATACTTACCAGACGGAGAGAAGCGGTGGGCTGTTGCAATGAAGTGTGCCAGTAAGGCCGGATAGAGTATAGTAGAATGGTACATCCAATTCCTGACATGTACGGTTAGTATCCGCGAAAGTAGATAGTGGCACCCAGCCAAGATGGGTGCTTCAAATGCATTACCTCGGATATGACGCTCACCATACCCATCATTCTAGGGTGTGTCTTGAACCTGTCCTTGGACTCCTTGATGTTCTTCAGGAAGCGAGTGACGAATTCTTTATCATGGATGTTGGCACCCCAGAATGGTCCACCAACCTGGTGATAAAGTTAGTGCTGGGCCCTGGATGATGCATACGCTCAAGATGGCTGATAGTTACATGGTGTTTGCTTCCACAGTGCTCACAATGACCGTTTACGATAGGCCCTGCTACGGGTCCATACTTGGTGCTTTTGCCATCAACAGTGATCTTTCCAAGAGGCTGGGTCTGGTAGGACTTGCAGCCAGAGCAATGATAAACCATGGAGGTTTTGCTGAGCGAGGTACATGTGGGTCAGCAGCAAGGACAACATATGCTTTTGAAGACAGGGAGTTACCTGGCGTTTTTCTTGACTTCGGCAGGAGAGGTGAACACACGAACGAACAAGCGGACATAGAAATCAATGCTGCACGACATCAAAGGCACGATCTGTCTCTTGTAGCGAGCAGCGGCCGTTTGGAGGGAGTTGAGAACCAACCTAAGCGCCTGTTCACGAGCCCGGTTTAGTATTGACATTGAGAGGTGACCATGGGCTGCAGAGCTCAAACCATTTCATGAGAGTAGTCAGCCTTGACTGGCATACCACCGTACTTGTAGAAGCTGCCACAACAAAGGACGTCAGTATGTCTGGTGACCTCCCGTCGCGGAATTCCACTTACCATGTTTCGGTGTAGCTATTACTGGCCAAGACAGCCAGATCAGTGCACGTCACACAGAGAAGCCCTTGATCCCACTTTAGTATGAATAATCCTTGTCATTTACAACAGCATGTGCCTCTACCTCCGTCGGAAACAGCCTGGACTGCACCGTCAATGAACGGAACGGCCGACCCGTATGGATCGAGATCGATGACATCGTAGCGCTTAGCAGGATCACGATGGTCATACATCACAGAACTGGTCAACATATTAGTGCACCGCCACCACAATCACTAGAAACGCGAAGGCCCGTACCAAGCATCGCCAAGGTTGGGGCGAACCAGATCCTCGCTCAATTGGTTGAACTTGATGTTGCGTTTGATGGCGTTCACGGCGTCGGGCTCGAGATCGTTTGCCACGATGTATTTGATGTTAGGGATCTCCTTGGCGTAACGAATCGAGCGAAGTCCGGTTGCCGACAAGGCTTCCAACACGGTGAACTTCTTCAGTGCCTCCTCGTTCAAGTCGGACTAAATACAAATCAAGTTAGGGGGAGCGGCACTCGCAAAAACAACGGCTTGATCGGAGTTACCGAAGCTTCGCCGTTCTGCTGGGCGGCGGCTAGAAGGGGAACGGGGTCAAGAGGTTCGTAAGGTAGGCTTGGTGGTCGGTGGGCAACATCGCTCTGGCCTTACCTTGGTTGTTTCTCTTCTTCTCGGCTTTTTGTCTCTTCTCCTCGGCAAACATCTCGCTCCAGGTTGTGATGGCCGCAATGGACATGTCGCGGTTGAATTGTTGGACGGGGTTGTAAAAGACCTCGTTGGAGGTGGGAAACAGAATGGTTGCCTGTCCTTCGGTAACCTTGTTGTACAAGGATTCGTCGAATTGGACCTGATCGATCTCGGTGCTGTTCTCCATGGTTGCTGTCTTGGTTAAGGTTCTGCGGTGACGCGTGGACTACTGATGCTTTGACAAACCACGAAAGGAGATTCGGTAGAGCAAAGGGAGAACGGAGCGAGTTGCAGGGTATTTCGAGAAGTATATATTCCCCCTGGCTGGTCACCACCGCATCCATCGATCAGTGTCGGCCTTCAGGATGCTTCAAAAATTTCAAAAAAAAAAAAATAACCGCCCTGCTCAGCAGGAATTTAATCAATCTTCCTTTCTGGAGACCATCATAGTAAAAATCAACCGATCTCATTCACTTTATTTGAAGAATGGCAGGTTGGTCGGGGCGAGCTAAGACTTGAGGATGTGGCCCCTACACGAGGCTATCTTGGGGTTGGATGCAATTTAAGTGTGCGTATTTACAGTGACAGCTTGGTGGCAATGGGTGGGGATAACAAGAGGGCGGTCGGTCGTTACGGCGCGTATCTAGGGTAGCTTGACAACGATGCTGCCAGACAAAATTAACCAGATGTATCAAGGCCATGCGAGCAAATCATCATACCAGTCATGATCAGTACCCATTGAAGACCTGGCCTTTTCAAGCTGATCCGGTCGAATGGTGCAGTGGTCGTCATGAGAACCCGGGTCGCGGTAGATAAAGAGGTTGCGAGAGAAGTCGTACTGGATAAGCACAATGAAATGACCTGACAATCCAGCGGGTTAGACGCTTGACCGACGGTTTGCGGCAACGCGAACACTAACCTATATATTCCCCTTTGGACGCCGACGACTGGAAGCAACCAAACGGTCCGCAGAGCCCCGAAAATACATTTCGTTTCCGCTGGTTGTCAGAGGGAATGAATAATGGATGGTGTGAGGTTGAACTGGTTGAAAATTACCCTGCATTTCTCACACTTCAGAAAGCGCAGGTCCACCAGCGTCAAGATCGCATATTTCTGCCCAAGCAGGAACCTCTTGAAATCCACCAAAGGCAATATCCTACAAAGAGGCAGTCAGCTGCGTTCCACGAAAAGGCGTGCCAGACCGTAGCATACATGCGGATCACTCGGATGTTGTTTTTCTTCGCCGCGGAGAATTGGCGGGAGATCCTCTCCTCGTCACCCTCCATCGATTCCTGATAAAATTCCTGGTGCTTCGGTTACAGCGAATTCACTTGCGCCTCAGACAATAACACTCACTTGGGTGGTATGGGTGGGGTTGATCCCCATGTAACTAGTATAATAGGTGAAGTCGACATCGTAAAACTTCCTTATCAAGTAAGCCAAGTCAATGGTCCACACGGACTCCACGGCACACGCTTGACGAATGTCAGTCATGGAAGTGTTTTTTAGACCAAGACCTCTAGAACAATGGATTAGTGAATGGCCGGGGCTGAGTGGTTAGCTAAGAAACCGTACACTAGTATCATGTAGACACATGCCAATCCTTAATGAAGCAAGCTCAGGGGTAAGAATACACAGCCGGCGGAAGCGAGCTCTGGAAAGACTTACCACAGTCCCAGTCGGCAAGCTAGGCAGGGAGGAGCACAAGAATTGTTAAGGGCCAGAAATGATTGGTTGAACAAGAAAGGGAGTTACTTGAATGATGTGAGGAACAATACTGTCCCCGTGCTCAGGCTGGACATCGTGGGCGGTTTGGGGCATTCTGCGGAGCAAGAATTTCGGTCGGTTGCTGGTAGTTACTCAAGGACTGGTGGTATTGCGAGAAAGAGACCTCGATGTGGTCGATGGAGAGATAACACCAACGAATGGCAATATACGTGGGCAAAAAAAGCCATTCCGAAACAATCGAACCCAAGCTACGGTCGGAATTCCACAACATTTTGCCGATCAGCAGATGCATTTTGGAAAAGGGAATCACTAGCTTACCACAACAAAAGTCGATAAATACTGGTCCCATTTGGATTCCTGTTTCGGGGGATGACGAATGACTAGATATCTCCAAAGTCCACCATTTGTTTGACAATGTACATTGGATTTTTCCGTGATGCGGCCGTTGTTTGGTCGAGCACATGCATTGCCCAATTAGAGGGGCCCCGTCTTGTGCAAGCTGGGAATCCGAGTTTATATATGGTGTGTCGTGGACTGCTAAACCGTCTTCAGTACCTGCCCTGGATTTCAACAACCCTTATTGTCAAGGGAACGAGCAGGTGGCGTTCCAGTCCACCCAGACATAGGCCAGCAAACGCATAGCGCGCTTCGTTGGTGAGTCCGTTGCTGGCGAACTATCCCCATCATCATAGCTGTTAGCCACGCGTGAGGTTCACCGACGTTGCGCATTTGCAACCCACGATGCAAATCTTGAGCTCAACGAAGCTGTTCAAGGAAATCCCATATGAACCGCATATTCTATACTGAACTGCTTGCAAAGAACAGACAACCGGGACCAAAGCCTCTCGGGTTGTTAGTGTAGTGCATACATACGCTATGCTGTGTCGACCAGCCACAAGTGATTGATTCAAGTAGCTATGGATGGTTTGACTTGGTGCTTTAATGTACATGCTATATAACTTTACAAAGACCTGTTCCTTTACCATGGAGTTAGTGAATGGGATTATGCGCTATTAGTGGCTGGGGTTGAGAATTAGAGGTGTCTGAACGAATCGCTCGTTCTAGGAAAACGAGTACACAACAGGTGACCATGCCATAGATTCGGAGTAGTTAGATATGTACATGCTGGATTACTTATTACTTATCAACACAAAAATTAGCAGAGCCCAGCTCTTGTATTAGTCTGGGGGCTTGGAATCCTTGAACGACCCCAGAAGATGGTGATACGATGCTGATGCCGAAAGCAGGTAACTTGCTCATTAGCTCACTTGGAAGTACTCCTCGGGCGACCCAAGGGAGGACTCCCAGTCAACCGAATTCTCGTTGCTACTGCAGCTCATCGCCATGGTCGAAGAAGCATCCGAAGGGCAGTCGCGAATTACAGAATAGACTGTTGGAGGTGAGAGGTGCTGGCTCTGGGGGGTTTCGCCTTGGGATATAACTGCACCCACCGCCTTCCAGGTCAGACAGTCCTTGCATATTCTTACAGATTGGCCGGAGGTGTTGATGTGCTCTCTAAGGTGGGAGCATTTCCAACATATCACTCGACCGCATAGCCGGCAATGATGCCGACGAATCATCATGCTGAATTTGGTTACTTTACAAGACATACAGCAAGATGCCTCCTCGTCCGGCACCCACTTTGCCTTGCATTCTCCGTCAAAAAGTGTTGAGACGCTGCTGACGCTACTGAAGCTATACTTCCGCTCTCCTTCAGCCAATGGCCGAGAACTGTCAGACGATCGGTCACTAAACCCGTCTTTGGAGGAGCCAATGTTCTTGATGGTCTTCCAGATGCTCATGTCCAGAGAAAAGCTGGATCTTCTTTTCCCGTTCTTGATGGCAGCCAACCGTCTTTTCTTGGCCTCATTCTCCAGCTTCGTCTTGTGGCAAGCAATAGAGTTCTGCAGTGCGTGAAACCACGAGGTGTATTCCAGCTCGGAGGAGGCAACAATACAGAATGATTCCTGTTTCGTGTACAGCCGGAGACTCCATTGGGCTAAGGCATAAAAACAGGTTAAGCTGGGTTCGATACTCGGCGCTAAATGCAACCTTCCATACCTTGCGATATATGTTCCACTTTAGAGTAAGCGAGGTTGATAATGGTTTGGTTGTCAAGGGAGCCGTATCTGGATGATACTCCCAAAGGTGTCCCATAGACCAACACATCGGTGAAGAGGAAAAATCTTCGTGGAGAGGCTGTCTTTCCTGTGTCTTTGACGAGCTCTCCTTCTTTAACAAACACACGACCTGGGTGTAATAGAGACTTTTGCGAGGTGAGTCAGGGGGCTTAAGCCGCGTTCAACGAAGACACTTACCCTGCCGTTTACAAACATAAATTCGATCTCAGTGATCTTATGCATGTCTTCAAAAGACACTGGGCTGTTCAGGGCTTTTTTTGCGTAGACCCTTTCTCTTCGCGATACGCTGCAAGTTAACCCAGATGGCTCCTCGCTGTACGTGGCCCTTCGGACCAACGGATGAGAAAAGCGTGGAAGTGGTGGGGTCATGGCCAACATCTTTTTCGGCGTCTGGCTTGGGGCTTGGAGAGAGCGCGCATTTATCAATGGCGAGCGTATATGTGGGCGAGTAGTAGGGTTTGTGAGTGTCACAGTGGTCTGGGAATCCGAAGAGGTTGAGGTTAAGGATTCGTGTTCCTCGAATTTGGGGAGATCTTTCAAGTCGATGAATAATTGGGACTTCTTGCGGGGCGTCGTGCCAACACTGGAATTCATATTGCGTATCATTGCAACCGTCGCTCAAAAGATATCCAGGATATTACACAGAAGCTTACGTTCGAACAACGTAGGTTTATTTTATAAAGATGAGGCAGTTCGAAGGCTGAGTCAAGCAGGTTGGAAGAGACAGCAGTGGTAGGACTGATAACACAGTTGGATAGCGAGGTAAGCCACGTAAGATGTAACCGGCTCCTGTTTAGACCTAAATATAAGTGGAACTGATTAGGCATTGGTTGTTATACAGGTTGATTATAACGGGATGATAATTGATTTCACACTTAAATTAACTAATACATTGTCGAAGTTCTGGTTCATTTATGCACCTCAATCGTGAAACTCTCGCAATTAAGAACAGGTTAAACCATTCAACACCTCATCAACATCATTTCAATACGTGTGCCTCCCATTAGGGCTGCACGCTATTCAATGTGGTAGTCACAGGCAGGAGGATGTAAGGGTCAGAATCCAAAGCCATTGTGTAATGGCGTAGGTTCGATGGGAGCTTGTCGGATGGGTACATTCAGCCCAGAAACACCACAATCTCTGCTGCTGAAGCATGTCTTAGGATCGGCTGCATTTTGTGGATTCGTCGGCAATGGTGGAAGGGTGAAGTGCTGATAGTTGGGTATGTTTGACGTGTTTATTATATGGATATTGCATATTTACATATAGGTTGGAACAAAGCGAAAGTGAGGGTTGGTGTAACGGGATGAAGCACGGTGATGTTATGGATTGCGCATCTATCGGCATGGTATTAGGGCGAGTCACCTTAAACAGTAACTAAAGGCGCAACGTCTGAATGCACGCGGCGGGCAGAGGAAGGCACATTCTTGACTTGATCGACCTCCATCGAGTACCGACGTCTTTCAGCATCCTTAGCTGCATTCAGATCAGTCCGGGCTTGGCTTACCAATGATCGACCTTGCGCAATTAGTTGGTCGTCGCCAAAAATGTGACCAAGAGAGGCGCGAATGTAGCCGGTGCTAGCGCGAGTGCTGATGTTCAAATCCTCCATGGTTTCGTTAAAGGTGGTTGATTAGCTTGTTTCTGGGTAAAGTTGTCGGAGACCAACAGGGATATGAATGCCTGAAATATAAGCAAGTAGCCGGCCACACTTGAACATTTATATTCTGCAGAGATGTATGAGCCATTCCAGCCATTAGACGAAATAGGAATATCCGGCTGGCATTTGAATTAAATTGAATATTAAATCTAAACTTTTACGACTGGTGTGATGCGTTGGTAAATGAGTATCCACCAACTCTTGGAAATCACGACATCATGGATCGCTGATTGGCTAGGGCCACGGATTGATGACCAGCCATGGTTTAATTGACAAATAGGCTGATGGTATCCCAGAGTTGGCATACACCGTCAATATAGTATTATTGTTGATCCAGGATCTGCCTGATCTAGACGAATCCTACTCGAAATGGAAAATGAGGAATCACATCATCAGAACCAGCACGGTCTGCTTGGCAGCGCAAGCCTGGCAACAAGTCCTCTTGTGTATTGCCGCAGGACACATATACATGCACTCTGTGGTGGTTTCAACGATCCGCCCAAACGCTGGGCACTAGCCCTTCGTGCTCTTGTCGATGTTCGGATCTGATGGTGATTCACCCATCCACAGACTGACTCATAATTCGGCTCCGAAGCGCGGATGTTGTGGAATACATACGTATTTACCCGAGATATTCATTGTATGATCACCTTATGGTTACATCAGTATTGCTGATTTTTCCGCTCGAACGATAGCAGAAATACTGCTGAAGCTGAGTATTCTTCGGAAGGGGAGTGGATCAAGCTGTGTCACCTGAAAGAGGTGGCGCTCCCCATGTATGACTTGGTGGCAAGCTGTGGAGTGACTGCTCGGCTCGATTAAGAATCCATCCGTGTCAAATACAGCATTTGATACCACTCTTGTTACTGTACGTGGGAAAAGCAGCAGCTGATCTGATCCTGCCGTCTACTGGCTCTGTGGAGATAGGCGAACACAATGCTAGTCTGGCTCGAATTCCAGACTACTCTTTGTTCCCAGGACCCGAGATTTGATGGGCCACGTAGCGATCACTTCAATTCTAGAAGCACTCAACACCCTCTCGTTAAATTGATTGAGCGGCTCGCAGCTGCAGATGCTGATACAGCTCCTTTTGAGGCTGGAAATCACCGAAATCACCCTCACGACTAAATCGAAAAATAGCCATATTCGGTCGTAGCTAACTCAAATGAGGTGGTGATGGTCAGAAACAGAAACCCTACGCGGAAGTATTTAAGTGGACCGACGGGCCGCCGCTGATTTATTCCAAGCCATATAGCTATCGGCCCATTTCCAGCCATGGATGACATCTCAATAAATGCTAAAGCCAGCTCTGGATACATTCAACTTTCTTATGGATATCTCTTCAACAACCCTGGTCTCATAAGCTCGGGAAAGAGTCTAGTGCGCCAAGCCAAGGTGGATCAAAGTGTTAAGCATAGGCCCACAGACCGCAGTCGTTTAAAGCACTCGGCTCCTGCTTCCATCAATCTCTCCATCAGCATGACCCCAAAATTGATTCAATGCTGACCCCGTATCGGGACCTCGAATGCCGCGGCTGTTTATATCGATATCTCTCACACATCCTCAACCCAGACCCAACTACATGCAGACACAGCAACGCAATGGCAACTCTTCGAACAGAATTTGTACAGTGCCCTCGGGATTTTCTCCCGGTGGATAATATTCATATCAGTCATTACTTAATAAACGGTTAGCATTAGTGTATCAAAACGAGGCTGCCTTGGCAATCATCCCCATTTCATCATTTCATAGCACCAATCTAAATCAATGTTATCTTTGATGTTTTTTCCGAGTGTATTTGGGATGTTGGTTGGCAGTCAAGTCTAGCCACTTGATAGGCAAGGCCGGTGTTATTCAGGTGTCAGACATTTAGCGTTCGTTCTGGGCTGAATTGATGGTCGATGTGTGCATATGATCGCCCGGCTATATGGCGAGACACGCTTGAAACAGTAGAGAAGATATCTAGATGTCTCCGATTTCTACATCTTCTAGACCCGGATGGGGTATGCTCAGTGTGGTACAGGATCTACAACTGGTTGCCAGAAAATCCTTCTCCGACTACAACCTCCTCAAATGTTACAAGGGAAATTATTGGTTCCGCGAATAATAGATGATGCAGGATTCAATTGGAAGGGGAGATGAAAACCATAATGAGAAAATGGTGACACCGATGTTCATTGGATCTTCTATTTGTTTTACAAGCCTTTGAGGGACAATGGTCGGAAGGGCAGTTCCAAATCTGGGCGGTGTTTCAAGGTACGGGGAGTAGTGGTTTAGTTTGTGATGAAACACAAACTAGATATAGCAGTAGTGACTTCTCTTTGGATATTTATAACCATCCTAACCATTAATGAAATGGGTGACGTCTGAATATATGCCCGGTTAACTTAGTGGTCGATAAGCTGGATCCATTTCCAGCAACAGTATCACCACCAGCTCTGACACAGCTCGTAACCTCCCCAACCGAAGTCCGAGAAGCTGAGAGCTAACAATATCTCACAATGACAGTTGCAAGATTTTTGGGGAAATTGGTACACAAGCCTCGGCCTCATTCAGAACTCAACTAATATATATATATTTGGCACAACTGATGTTTTTGGGATTCAACTGTGATTTATCAGTGAGCATTGATATGGTAAGGAGAGTATCGGATGATATCCCTAGTTGCCTATTTGTGCATTTTGTGGAGAGGGGTGGTGGTACTTTAAACCGCCTTACTTTGTGGGGAAGAAGTGCTACAAAGGCTCTTCCATCGGTTACGGCCGGCAGATACTTGCTGATAGTTGTAATACATCCGCCTTTCAATAGCAAAATGCCAAAATGCCGTGGCGGAATCTTTGATGAATTTTGGCGTACACAGGCTGCCATTATAAGCTAATCTTGAATTTGTTATCTGCCCACATGTAGCTAAGCAATATATCCAGAAAAAAAACAGGCGCATTTTGATGGACTTGTAAACCAGGTTTCGAAGTAATCGAATTCAAGGGGCATTTTGTAAGGGAGTTGAGCTATGTCAGACCATATATGCCTCCTGATACCCTAATGAAATCACTGCATACAATCAACACATGAGGTGATACCGCATCTGTTTTATTACCTACCACCTGGATCTTGCATGATCCACATGTTCAGTTCTAGGGGGATTGTGCTATTCAAGCGGACTTTGATCTCAGCTTGCTTCAATTCAAATCCTTGTATACTTTAGCGATATTATTGTCATTTGTAGGGTCCTTATCCTTTGTCATTGACTTTGTCCTGACATACGCATAGAAAGAAGGCTCTTGGTACCCAGTAGCTCCCTTCATTATCAGTAGAGTTTATTAGTCGGAGGAAACGAGGCTTGTGTCTAGCTTTTGCACATATTCGTCAGCACTACCATGCCCACCTCTACAAAGTCGGCCAACCCAGCCGCTGTTGCATATCTATGGACTCAAAAAAAGGTGCCCAAGCTCCATCTTTCGTCACGGCAAGATTATAGTGTTTGTGAGATTAGCGGCGACATATGCATATTTGCTGGCTGTGTAGAAGGAGTCCCCCGAAATGATTTACTTCTTATAAATCCACGTTAGTGCTACTTGTTTATTCGATTAGGGTATTGGCTAATATTGAATATTCACCCCTTCCCTGTAGAGAGCTTCACAAGTGAGGCGCTCAATACCTCAGGAGAGACGCCTTGTCCTCGTTCTGGTCATTCCACAATCAGCATCGGGAGATACTTGCTAGGTAACTAACAAAGTTTCAAACCTTTTTGGTTTACGTGGGCATTAATCGAAGAAACCACAGTTTTTGGCGGAGAAACGTTAAACAGTCGTTGGGACGATTCGCTATATTCCCTCGATATTGGTATCTATACTCATTCATTACTTGGAGTTTGCCAGATCAATCAAATCAACTTTTATAGGAAGCAAAATCTGGACGAAGTTGCCCATGCAGAGCAATTCCTTAGTTGGACGGAGAGACCACTCGGCGGTCGTGATCAAATCCACCATGTATTTATTTGGTGGTCAGGTAGACGGCTACTACTTTAATGACCTGGTAGCATTCGACAGCAAGTCATGTACGTAACACCATTCCCCATAAATGTTAGTGCTTTGAATGGTGTGCAGAATGGTTACTTATCATGACTCAGTATCCACTCAGGGTCCGCGCTGGGATTATATCTCACCAGGCTACGAGAATCCTCCAGAGAGAGCGTGTCATTCCGCGGTGGTTTACAGAAATCGCATATACATGTTGGTCACTTTGAGCTCTGCTTACTTTGATCTTGTACTTATCTATCCATTTGCAGTTTCGGAGGCAAAGACGCTGACCGGTATTTCAACGACCTTTGGTGTTACGATCCAATTGCGAACACTTGGTCACAGATTGTTGCAGACGGCGGCCCCCAAATCAGAGCGGGTCATGCAGCTTGTACTCACAACCATCTCATGTACATCTTTGGGGGTCATAATGAATCCGGTGAATTCCTCAATGAGGTCTACGTGTTCAATTTTCGAGGTACTTATTTCTAACCCGATTGAAGCCAAGATTGTTCACTAAAGCCCAGAGGTTGCATAGACAGCACATGGTCAGATCTCCCCACTACACAAATTGCCGCTCACAGTATAAAGGTTTGCCTCATCCAAGGAAAGATCCACGCTTTGACTGATCAATGCGACACAGTTCATAATCTAGATACAGGTAACGTGAATTCATTGTAGGCATCCTAGAGCGATTTCTTAGTTTAGCAATTGTAGAGAATGTCAGGGACTATATGGAGCTCTGTTCAGGTCGTGGCTCCTTCAGGGACGCCCAAGATTATGGTGGATCGCAAGACCTTTCTGCACGCACCGAGGCAAGCCATCCGCCATTGGTTTACACAGTGGAGAGTTATCGAAGGCTGTCAAGCTCTGACTTGAAGACGAACCAATTACTAACCCCTAGTCCAGTTCGTTCGGAGCCTAATCCGATTAATGACACTTCAGGTCAAAATTCTGGAAGCGTGTCTTACATTAATCGGACCCATAGTCCCTCGCCGCTACAGGTCCCTTCCAATTTTATACTTGATAATGGGAAAGCGAACACAGCAACTAGTTTGGATTACAGAGCCCCTGCACAACTATTAAATGAATCTAGTAACAGCATTAAGAGTTGTACATCCGCACAGTTATCTAACCCACCAAGTAATATTGGTCTACCTGATTCTACAAGTCGCAACTTCGTACCAAGCTCGACCACGTTAACAGAGAACAAAGAGACTGTGACGAACTCTGAAGAATCCAACGAATCACGCATACGCCAGTTTGCAACTTTTATTCCCCTTAGCCCAGACAAGGCTGAATACTCCCAGTCGACTGAACTTGGGATGCTAAGGGTCCTCACTTCGAATTCCCCCTCGCCAGATGCAACCTCACCTTCCATACTTCATACTCCACGAAAAAATAGTGCTGGCGATAGAGTCGCTGAGAAGCCTACTCTCATGAGCCCAGATTACAAGTCAGCTTCACTGGCTCAAATTACTCCTGTACCCGATTCACATGTGGATGGAAAAGCCCGCCCTTTAACTGGCTTCACTTCTTCTGAGGAGCTTACAACCGAAGCCAAGTTCGGGGCGCATGCTAAGAACTACTTTACTGTACCAAATAGTTATCCTGAAAAAGTTACCTCTATATTCGAAGAGAAGTTGTCAACCGAGCTTGATTTTGATGATAATGACGAGGACAGTTCCGAAACTCCATTAGCAGCGTTGAAGAGTGATCCGGCAGCTGGATTCCCCCTTGAGCCTGATACGCCAAAAAATAATGTGGAAATCGTCAATTATAATAATTCCAAGGTTGACCTGTGGACCAGCGTGGAAGAAATTGTATCCGATAGAATCGAGCATTTGGCCAAGGAAGGCCCCACTTTACATTGTTTGAAAAGCCTACAACAAGAGCAGAGTGATCCGGAGAAGATCAAGCTACTCCAGACACTCCTCCTGCTGAAAGACCAACTGAGCAAAGCGCAGGTTAGCTATAGCTTAGGAAGGTTAATGTAAAATGGTATATGTACTAATACGGCTTTTTTATAGTTAAAAGTGACCCAGAACTGTGAGTATGCTGTTCAGAGAATAGCTGATGGAGAAAAGCATCGACAAGTTGCTCTTCAAGAAGCAGCCTATCTCAGGATGAAAATATCGGCGATGAATAGCTCCTCCGCCGAAAGCCTTTGTAAAATCGAGCAAGATCGAATCATCGAATTGGAGAAACGACTTGCAAAAGCACTGGCTGAGAATCAATCCCTTTTATCCAAGATTGACCTCCAGACTCAAGAAGCTGCTAAGGATCGAGAGAATCGCCTCTTGGCTGAAGAGAGCTCCAGGAATAACTTGAATAGAGCTATTGAGGCAGAAAGCAGTTGTCGGGTTGTTAAAGAGAAGTTCACATCACTGGAAGATGCGTTGAAGAGATCACAGCAAGCCGTTTTGGAGGCAAATAACAAGGCATCGAAAGCTGAAGCTACCCTTTATGCCAAGGAGACCGAGGCAACTGTCATGCTTGAGCGTCTGGCTTCGTTAGAGGAGAGCTCAGCGCAAGAGCGACAGGCTAGAGAGTTGGCATCCAATGTAGTGAATGCAGCCAATGATCGAGCTAATGAGGCCGAAAGAATGTGGATGGATGCGCAGCAGGAAATTCAAGCACTTGAAAAAGAATCCATTGAGCTCCGCAAAACGATCGAGCAGAAATCCGAGGAGCTGGCCAGGTCACACTTCCAAGCGAGCGAAATGGAAGCACTTTGGTTAGCCACGAAGCAGCAATTGGAGTCACTGGAGTCGATCTCTCAAGTTTTTCATAGTTCCAAACAACATTCAGAAAATGGAGCTGAAGAGAAGTTAACACGTGCCAACTATCGCATAGCCGAGCTTGAGGCAGAGCTTAACCTTTTACGAGAAGTCAAAGAAGGATCAAGAGATGTAATCGAGAAACTTGAGTCTGATAATAATACACTAGCGCAGAAGGTAGAAGATCTAGAAAAGAAGCATCATGACGCACAATCGGATCTTAGCGAGCTTCGACTTCGCTTAGCCGATGCGCAAGATAACATCTACGAGATGAAGCTACAGCTGATGAATTCCCAGGACCTTCTCAGGGCAGAATCATTGGAGCTTGAGGGGGCCCGATTGAAGATTACTACACTAGCAAACATGATGCAAGAATTGAGTTGTACCGGAAGCCTGGATTCGCACAGAATTGTCGCTCTGGCATCTGACAAACTGGACAACGATATCAAGTCTCGTCAACACAACCCCGAAGACAATGTCAAATTGAAGCAGCAACTCGAATCCGTGCAAGACAGACTTAACCAAACCAAGTTACATAACAAGGAACTACAAGAGAAATACAAGGCCACTCTACAGGAGCTGCATGTCATCGTGGAAAAGCAACAGTCACTCTTCGACTCGGAAAAGGCGTCCAAAGCGAAGGTGGCGGCCGCTGAGCACGAGATTGCCAAATTGAAAGACCAGTTCCTGGCTATGCAGGTCAAAGCCAACTCGCTTGAGGACCTATTGCGTCAATCTCGCCCTAAACCCACTTCACTTAACAACGACATGGAGATATGCACGCCCGCGAATCAAGAGAAAATCCAAAAGCTCGAAAAGCAGTTGGAAGAGAGCGAGAAAAAGTCGGCACGGATGGAGAAGGACACGCAGCGCGCCATAAAGTACGTCCGGGACTCGGAATCCATGCTCCGAAAGATGAAAGCCGAATTGCAACGTTCTCAAGCACAGGTGATTGAGTTGACGAAGCAAATGAGAGCCAAGCAAATGATATAGTCGAGAAGGAGAGACCTCAGCCACCATGGATAGGTGTAGACTTGATACACTTGGCCCCGAACCCCACAAGCCCAAGTTATATTTACTGCTATATATCTGTGGTTCATTTTTGCCGTTGGCTTTTGAACAGCCTATTGGAGCAACGATACCCACTAGGGCTTTACAACACCAAGTGTTGGTATTCTCCAAATGGTAGTACCTCTCCCCCCTTAACCTGCTTCCCATGTATATTTAGAATGTCGAGTCGTCCAGAGAGCATAGACCTTAGCGATCAGTAACAAGGACCATTTTTCAAACATTTAATAGGCGAAGTTAGTATGGTGAGCCTTACACCAAATGAATAAAATCGTACACATTCACACATACCAAGAGAAACCATCAGTCGCACGAACTGACCAGTGCATGAAATACTGGGTCAACTGGAATTCGTCGACATCAGCTTCACATCCCCAGCTCAATGTGAGCATTCATGTGATTGTTGTTCACTGAGCGAGTATTAAGGGAAGGAGTAGTGGCACAGGCCTTGGCAACGCAATTGGGTAAGTTGGATAATACTTTTATTATAGAACTGGTGCATTCCTCCAGGTTTCTTGAATTTACATTGATGTCGCTAAAGGTTTTCGTATGGCGGTGAATGTTTGTTAAAGCAGGAAGGTTCCCCCAAGACGTCATTTACAACTTGGAGGTCAACGAGGCGGAGTTCAATTCCACGGCAGCACTGGCGATGGCGATGACGTCTCTTTCGACCACGCGCACTTGGAAGATGACCTTGTTGCCCTCCTTCCACATCTGTGTTTCCAATGTCTCTCCTGGGAAGACGTGTTTTGCGAAACGGGCCTTGACCGTCTTGAAGGCGTCGGGTTTTCCGTTTCCGTATGTTTGGAAGATGTGCTTGCCAGCAACACCCAATGTACCGAGTCCGTGAAGGATTGGCACGTCAAATCCACCCATGGAGGACATCTCGGGGTCGATGTGAAGTGGGTTACGATCTCCGCTGAGGCGATAAAGCGCAGCCTGGTCTTCGCTGGTCTTCTCTTGGACAATAACATCTGGCTTGCGCTTGGGTGGAACGTTGGGAGCGGTAGCAGCGCCACGGTCCTTACCTTGCTTGTTTCCGACTCCCTTGACGCCTCGGATGAATAGAGAATATTCATTCTCGAAGATAACATCTCCGGATTCGTCGGTGGTCTCGACACCAAGGATGACTAGGCAGCCCTTACCCTTGTCGAGGATGTCAACAATGCGAGGCTTAGAGGTCAGGGTGCCGGAGGTGGGGATAG
This sequence comes from Basidiobolus meristosporus CBS 931.73, assembly GCA_002104905.1. Lineage (NCBI taxonomy): Eukaryota > Fungi > Basidiobolomycota > Basidiobolomycetes > Basidiobolales > Basidiobolaceae > Basidiobolus > Basidiobolus meristosporus. The sequence continues at coordinate 30,126 of MCFE01000540.1, read as the reverse complement.
CCTTCTTCAGGCTAAGGAACTGTTCACCATGAAGGAGCATCATTGGGTTGAAAGAAGGAATGAAGTCACCGTAAGGAACGGACTCCATACAAGCGAAGGATGGGATCACTCCAAATGTGGGAAGAACCATGAAGTCCGATGAGTTCTCGTAGACCAGAGGAAGATCCTTACGAGTAGCACCGACTCCAAGGGCATACAAGATCACATCACGCTCCGTGTACGTGAAGGTTTGCGACTCGAACTGCTTATTTTCAAAGGAACCAGACTCTGATTCAGAGTCTTCTTCATCGGCACGGGCGATGTTTTCTTGAATATCCATGAGCGACTCACGGGTGCTGGTTGGATACTGAGCTCTTCCATCATCGAAGTCGCAGATCTTCTGCCATTTATCAGCAACAGCCTCCGTAGTGAGCTTCTTTTTGGCGGAGAACCCATGGCCTCCGGCACGTTGCCATCTGACCTTTCCAACCCAGCAGCTTCCAACTTGGAAGCATGAACCAGTTTCAGGGCACTGTTCATGACCAAGGAAGCCAACCAAAGGAGCAACATACTCGGGCTTGAACATCTCCACCATTTCAGGTGGCATAATGGTAGCAGTCATGGCAGTACCAGCATGAGGGGCAACAGTGTTGACCAGAATGTTGTACTTCTGGCCTTCAAGTGCAAGACTGTTGCTGAGGGACAAGATACCAGCCTTGGCGGAGCTGTAGTTGGCCTGTCCAAAGTTACCGAAAAGCCCAACAGCTGAGCATGTATTGACGATTCTACCGTACTTCTGTTTCTGGAAGATTGGCCAGGCTGCCTTACACATTTTGTAAGTACCTCTCAAGTGAACACGTTGGACCAAATCCCAGTCCTGGTCGGTCATTTTGACGAAGGATTTGTCCCGGAGAATACCAGCATTGTTAATGACAACGTCAAGTCTGCCAAATGCCTTCATGGCAGTGGCAACCACTTTATCGCCATCTTCTACAGAATCAGTGTTGGCGACAGCCTTACCGCCTTCCGCCTGAATCTCCTTGACGACCTTGTCGGCGTTATTCAAATCGTTAACGACCACAGACGCGCCGAGCTTAGCGAAAAGTCTGGCATATTCTCTGCCAATACCGTTGCCAGCACCGGTAACGATAACAACCTTGCCGTCATAGCGAAGGGGCTCAGTTTGTGGGTTAGAAGAGAGCTTCTTTGATTGTTCGAGGTATCCGAGCCAGTCAGTTTCGGCCAAAGAGTTGGGGTAGGAAGGATTTGAGAAGTCGGTAATAGCGTCCCATTTGGCAGCAACTGCGGCAGGGCTGAAGGTGCTATCGGGCTTGAACACGTTGCCGGCTGAAACTTCCCATCTCAGCTTGGCTACGAATCCGGCACCTAGCTCAAAGAGGCCGCCGTTCTCCTCAGTAGCTTCGTGGCATAGGTAACCGACGACTGGGGTAATATATTCTGGGCTCAACTTTTCAAGCATTTCAGGAGGCATAACTGTCTCTGTCATACGGGAGGCAGCGATGGGAGCGATGATGTTGGTGTGAATGTTGTATTTGGCTCCTTCCCTGGCGAGAGTAAAGCCAAACATGGCTGAGGCCAGTTTGGCGGCACTGTAATTGGCTTGGCCGAAGTTTCCGTAGATACCAGCTGCAGAGGAGGTCATAATGATTCTACCATACTTCTGCTTTCTGAAGATCTCCCAGCAGGCTTTGGTGATCTTGTATGCACCACGAAGGTGAACATTCTGAACCATATCCCAGTCAGCGTCTGTCATCTTGGCGAAGGATTTGTCACGCAAGATACTAATGTTGATCCGTTAGTGAACGTTCGGTGGAACCGAAGATCGTGCTGTTGATGACCTACCCAGCGTTATTGATGAGAATATCGACACGGCCAAATGCCTTCATGGCAGCGGCCACAATCTTCTCTCCGTCTTCAACGGAATCGTAGTTGGCAATGGCCTTGCCCCCATTGCTCTTGATCTCCTCAACCACCAGGTCAGCAGCTTTGGTGGAAGCACCAGTACCAGAGTGCGAGCTGCCCAGGTCGTTCACGACAACAGCAGCACCCTTGGATGCGAAGAAGAGTGAATATGCTTTTCCGATACCTAAAAAAGCGAGGGTTAGCTTACAAGGCTCTAGCCGAACGATCCACAGAATAGCAACACATACCGCCACCAGCACCAGTGACAATAACAACACGGTTATCAAAGCGAAGCTCTTGTACCATTCTAGATAAATTACAAGGGACGATTAAGTAGGATTTGAGGAAAGGCTAGCGGAGAGAGCAGAATAATGAGAGAACCACGAAAGGGGCTGGTTTTTATGATGCTACGTGACTAAGCACCTCCTTTAAAATGGGTGAAATCCTAGTAGTCATGTCACATGCTCCAGCAACTTCATGTTAATAGCATATTCTTGACCTAGTACCTTTTAGGTCAGATGATGTTGACAGTATGAATTATTCGTAATAGGAATTGACAAAGTTCCCAGGATCAGCATGAATGGCATAGGATACAGTAGATTCAGAGCAGGCAAACATGAGGGGGATTGCTGACAAGAAGACTCAGACTTTCACATGAAAGCACGCACCAAATACTGGATGAAACTATGCTCAACATCTCCATGTTATTTCCCAATAGCCCGATCTGATTGGAGGTGGATGTCTTATGTATGAATTGTCCTTAGTCAAGGATATCTTTCGGCAATCACGGATTCACGGGCTTGCCATCCAGAGAAGAACCACGTGAGAGACGGATTTTTTACTAATCGACAATAAGCAGTGTCGCACGAACTCGTAAGCAATTCATTGTTCTGGCAGGTCTTTTGATCAGCAGGGAGACGAATAAGCCATTCCTCCATACATTGGTCAAAATCCGCCAGATTATCGGCGCCTGGTGAGATCAAACCACTAGCGCAGATGGAAATTATGCGGATCTGCCCAGTGGTACAAATTCAGGGTTCAATGGTGCTGCTTTCCACTTGTATATGAAAGCTCCAGCTGTTGCCAGACCCCTGCCAACCACCTAACCAGCCTCTTAAGCAACCTGCGCAAACTAACCGCCAACTTGGTCGTATTGGGAGATATCTCGCACGTGATCTGTGGAAGATTCCACACAACCCTAGCCCTACCCGTCCTCCTGAGCAAAGAGCTACACGTGATAAACGGGAACCTATTCCCCTGATCCATATGTCCAACAACATTATCTTCCGAGACCATGATCTGGCTGTCATCGTTACGTATTGAGGCAAGTGATGGGCGGAGAATCAGCCGGATATTCCAGCCACCTAGTATCTCGGGCTTTGGTGGTTACCCGGTAACGCCTAAGCCCAAGCCTATGCCATCAACCACATTTCCCACATGTGGCAATATGGTAGCGAGAGTTGGGGGATGGCTTGCACCCATCCACCCATAGCCCACCCCGAAGCCCCCATCAACCTTCGGGCCCACGACAGATCAGCACTGAACCCGACCCTGGAATGGAATTGTGGATGGCTTGTTGCAAGCTACAGTATATTAAAGACGACCATAAAAGATAGGCTAACAAGGGTTCGGAAATTTTAAGTTCGTGGTGGAAAAGAAAAAATTGTGGCTCAAGTACTAAACTAGTAGACTACAGTGTGAGAACGGTCGCAAATGAGTCCAGGTGGGGGAAGTAGTTGAGTTGTTAAGAAGAGCGAGAACGGTATTATGATTTACAGAACCAAACATCCCTTCTTCTTTTGCTTAGTCTTGGTGAGGAGAGCGGCGCGGGTGGCGTGCTCGAACACCTGACGAACTCCGTCGTTCTCCTTGGCGGAGCATTCCAAGTACTTGTATGCCCCGATCTTGGTGGCAACGGTATTGGCCTTGAGTGGTTCACGAGGTCAGTGTTTGAAACGGGGAAAATGGTCGGTGCAAAGGACACATACCTGATCAACGGTAACTGGGGATTGGCCTTGTTTCCTGAGCTCCTCGATGGTTCTAGGGTCGTTACGCAGGTCCTTCTTACATCCAACAAGGATGATGGGAAGACCAGCGCAGAAGTGAAGCACCTCTGAGATCCACTATTAGCGCAAGATGGGTTAGAAACAGAGCCAAGAAATGCCAAAGACGGAAGGCGTTACCTTTTCTTGGACGTTTTCCAAAGAATCGGGGGAATCAACGGAGAAGCAGATCAAGATAACATGAGAATCGGGGTAGGAGAGGGGACGAAGACGATCGTAATCCTCTTGTCCAGCAGTATCCCACAAAGCCAGCTCAACTCTTTTACCATCAACCTCAACGTCAGCGACGTAGTTCTCGAAGACGGTGGGGACATATACCTAATCAGGAAGAGAGATGAGTGAAGACGCACCAAGAGAAACGGGCCCTCCGACACTGACCAGGAACTAGGTCGGCCAGAGGGACAGAAGAAGGGGATTTACCTCAGGGAAAGTACCCTTCGAGAAAACGATCAACAAACAGGTTTTACCACAAGCACCATCACCAACGATTACTAATTTGCGACGAATTTCGGACATGTTTTGGGTTGTTGCTTAATTCTATTATGAGATGGAAAAACAAGTTTAATACGGTTGCGCAGCGCAAAGGTAGGATCCAAAGAGGAGGTAGATGGGAAAGGGGCACAAAGGGGGGTGGGATGGTATAGATGATGAGGGAACAGAGTGGGATGGGCTTTACCAGAACAAATATAGCAGCACAGTTGGAGTAGTAGTGAAAACTAAAGAGTCAAGGGGAATTGAATCCAAGGGCGGAGATTAAGGTGGACCAGGTAAGGAAGGGGTAGATGAACAATGTGGGAGCCGAGCAGTTTCAAAGTGGGGACTGAAATCTGGGAAGTTTAGGGTGCATCTAAAAAAATAGATTTAAAAAGAGGGAGCTATCTGCCATCTAAGGCAAACAAAGCGCAGCAACAACAACAATGAATTGGTAGCCCAACCCAACCCAACCCTAACCCTGACCCAATCCCTATCCCTATCCCTCCCCCTATCCCCTATCCCCATCTCCGAGGACGCTGGCAGACATCATTCCAGGTGGGCGTTGGCCAGCGTTGAGCCACAATTCTTTTTGAGACCATGAGTGACCTCAATTATCCTAAGGAAGCTTCCAAACCAGCAACGTATTGACAGCAACCATTCCTGCGCAACGACGGGCCATGATTGGCTACAATTCATGGGTGATTGGCCAGAATCTTTGGACGATTGATGGTGGAAATTTGGGGAGAATTGATTCCTCAGATAGGACGCTCTAGAACTAATCGCACTCGGAGTCGAAATGATTTCTACGTTATATCTCTCATGTCTTGACGTTGGCATGCAAACGCGACCCGCTGCCATGGTAATGACCATATCCCACCCAGATCGCAGCTTTGCGGTCCCAAGAAACCCGAGGCCACCGGCTCGACCACTTGTCGACGAATCCGAATGGGATCATGCAAGTACCGCCTTCATTAATGTTTATCGGCGTCACGCAACACCATACAGGCCCAAAAAGACAGAATGCCCGCTCACGCGCAAAACATTCCACTGTGCAACATGAATCCCTTTGCACTTCCCTCTGGTTGGTGGGGCCTCAATTAGTGTTTTCTAAGCCATTGATTACGAAATTCACGCGGGTCAGGTCACTCTGACATATGCCCACCCAGCTTAAGCTCTTAACGGCAACAGAAAAGTAAACTCTAATTCTATTCATTGCCATTTATGGCGCGAGGCCGGGAGATAGTCTGATGCTTCACTCACCCTTCGGGTTACACGACGAAATCCACCTGGGCAGTCATCCAAGCGAATCCAGTGATGGCTCAATCATCCCGGTTGCTGGACTGCGACCTCTCCTGCAGCTGGCTTCCCTTTGTCTCCCTGCTCTCGCCGTGGTTGCCAGGTTCCGACGCCAAGGCTATGCGCACGCATTCCCCAAGCCGGTTTGCCGATGCAGAAAATGGAATTTCATAAATTCACCTACGCACCGGCTTAACTGGTTCCGCCTTCGAGCGCTTCACAGAGTGACGATTAGCCCCGCACTTGCAGATTTGTTCCACCGCAGAAAAGCCAGTGCGACCGTAGCATATCATAATGGTTGCCCTTGAGCGGTGCATGGACTGGCTACTTAAATGGCATGTCCGCGTGATTGGCTACTCACCTTGGCACAGGCATTAGTGGGGCATTGGTGCAATCAACATGAATATGGTTTCATTAAGGATTGGGATTAAGGAAATTTAGGAGTGGATTTAGGAGCTGCGCATCCACATTGTTCAAGAATAATCGTAAGGGAGGGGAAGAATCGAGATTGTCGTCGCAATGGATATATGGATGGCTTCGTCGGGCATGGAGGGCCATATGGTTGTCATGTCGCCTTGGTTTTTCTAATTCTTGGATGATACTATCGCCTTTGACGTTTCTAGTTGCTGTGTGTTCACCTCCTCTATAACTGTTTCCTCTTGCCCGCACCGCCCGCTGGGCTCGTTCCAAGTTCAACTAAACAGTCTTCCCTAAAATGCCCTCCTTTATGCGAACATTTCTTATCCCCTTGGCCGTGGTGCTACTGCAAAGCATCATCTTGGTGACCATCTCGGTCTTTTACTACTCGAGCCTTCCTCAAGAAGTGGCGATAGGGTTCAACAACGAGGGCCATCCGACGAAGTTTCAGGACAAAATAGGCTATTATGCCGTCAAGATGGTTCTATTCTTCCCTCTTGTTTATGCGCTAGTTGCCCTAGCCCTGTTCGCCGTTCCGAGGATCCCTTTGAAATACGCCAGAGGGCTAGGTGATGTGGCAAAGGCAGAGAAGGAAAACCCTGGCTCGCTCAAGCTATTTCATGGGTTGGTAGCTAAGGCCACCCTCTGGTTTGCAGTGTTTACTGCCCAGCTGTTGTTGGAAATACATACCTTGTCGTTTGAGGTAATCGTCCCTGTTCTCACTTACGGTCCGACTGATGGTTAACCTCCCCTCTTAGATCGCGAAGCGAGAAAAAGACGAGATTTTTTGGATGTTTTGGATGTTTTTTGCCCTTTTTTCAATTGAGCTCTTGGTCACCTTCTTGATCCTCCTCTTCCGATTTCGTAGTGCCTTGAAAGAGCACCGTACCTGGGACTCGTATGAGCACTCGAGTTTCATATAGCGAGACTGAAAGATGACTCTGACATGGCCTTGTGTTCTCCATAAGCCCACGGTCCCGATACTCTTAGTCGGGGGCCTTTCTTGGCTTTCAATGCTGCACCCAAGCTAAGTGTATAGCCAACCCAGCCAGTCAACGGCTTGTAAATAAGTGGGTTGGAACGGCAGTGGTGCACTTTATTTTCTTGGTAGGTGATAGGGATACGTGATGTCCTTCCAGGTATGTACAATGACTTCCGAAACTGGGCCACCAACCGCCAAGTTCGTCAGTTTGATCACTCTCATGGTAATTGAGGTGGAATATGGCCCTCCGATTGGTATGGCTCTCCTTGTGTATAATTCCGATAGTAACAGTGATAGCGGTAGTACCGATATAGAATCAGTCCCACCATCTCAACGAGAAACGCTCCCACTGCCAGCCAGAACCAATAAAATATCTCGGTTGAATTTCTATGAGCCATCTTTGGAAATATGATTGAATAGGGGTCACAAGCTGTACTTGGGTTGGTGAATGGACATACCTCGAAGTTGACCAGATACGCCTCGAGCAGGAATTGGGCTGTAAACACGCAAGTCCAGAGGATGCTTTTGCACACAAACTCTCGAAGCGTCCTCTCATAGGTCTCGCAGCGGTCGGTCCTCATCAGGGCCTCGAGATGTTTCATAGGGAGTGTAGTAAGGCTTAGCGCAGCCAGGAGCAGTAGAGTGGTACATATCACAAAGAAAACCAGTAGCTGCAGCGAGAAGAATAGCTTTTTGTGATGCACGAATACCCCTCGTCCCTCAGTGTCATAGAAGAATGGGACTTTGTTGGGTAGCAGGTGGTAGTAGTATACGGAGAAGGTGATAAGTGCGATGGCCTGTACAACGAAAAGAAACACGGGAAAAAGAAAGCTCTTCCCAACTCTTTCCATGTCCTGGAGACCCAAGTGGCCCTAGAAGTAAACAAGACAACACGTCCAGCGTTTGAAGGATGAAACGGAAGGCCAGCATTGCATTCATATAGCACGGCAGTTGCAAGACACCTGTCTAAATCGAGCAACATCTAGATTCGGTAGGGCCAATGAGAGCCATGCACTCAGTGTTCAATCGCTGGCAAGGCCTACCACAGTGAGTACTAGCATCTGCACAGCAACCTCTCGGCTACACCAGATTTGTGAAAGTATCTCTTCGCCAATAATGCTACGCGATAACGAACATGGTGTTTGGAATGAGTCCATATGAAAGCTGGAATTCCAGCAGGTGACGAATCCATCGATTTTTCACGTAACCCAGGGACCAGACACTGGTTTTCTTATTTCTTGGTATGAAACCTTGGCAAAATCCTAACTCTGGGAGAGTGTTTTGGATTAGGGCATCCAGTACTGTTATGCCATCAGAGCCTCAATTACCACATCAATTCCCAGCATCAGAAAAGGGGGGCTGGTGCAGGGATTGGTGGCTGCCATCTGGCTACATATGTTGTATTGGTCCAGAAAGAGAAGGATCACTGGGCGTGTGAAGTCCATAGCGAAGGGACTTGGCTTAATGTCATATATCCCATGCCTGCCTTCATCAGTCGCTCCACCCAGCAGGCCTTGTGCGTAGTGCTGTGTAAAGCTCAACATGCTACCTTCAGCCTGGCAACCATCTAGCGAGCCTGAACTAAGGGCTTGGGCAATGCTGGATAATCTCTGGAATATGTGCATGCTGCATAAATTTACATACCAAGCTCATCCACATTGAGGCTGCATGAGTTGGCTGTATAAAATGGCATTCGCCTTCAGGTGAGGGTAAACATCAACACCCATTCCTTCTGTTCCAAAACTAATCCGATTTTGTCGCGCTACTCTGGCAGTAACTAATCTATCTAACATAATTGCTCCGCGAAGCCTAATATGATCACCCCCAAACTGATTGAGCAATTGTCGATGGCTAACTCGGAAAGGGCCAAGCCCGTGTTGGATCTCTGCTCTAAAGCGGAGATATTCAAATTTTCCGATCCCTCCAAGTTTGGCTTCCTAAGCACCTTTCCACTCAGAGCGCTGATTTTGCTGGATAGGCCGATCTCGATAAATGGTTAAGCTTTCTACGTTGCCTTGGAGTTTTGTTTCGATTTGGCTGTGCTATAATAATCTACAATCCCCCACTGGACGGTATTCGATATCCTAGCTCCAGTGATGAATATTACCTGATAATATCGACATGTAATGCTGTTGGATTTCATAATCTCTTCATAATAAATACTCTACCAATTCAATGAACTTCCTTGCTGGTGTAACCGCAATTATCTGGCTCTTGTAGTTACGTATAGATTTTATATCTATTTACAGTGGTGGGTGCTATATTCACGATGATGAGGCACGAACTGGCATGCAACTGAGGTGCTCACTGCTAAGGGTACAAATCATCCGTGAAAGAATGAACCATCTAGCTCTGGAGATGAATGCTGGCTCACCATGAGGTCGTAATTTGCCAGATGTGCTGCATCCTCATGGGTATGCATCGATGTACTTGAACCGGCCAAGCTCAGTGATTTAATATGATCTTCAGCCGAACCTGAGGTGGAGGCGAAGCTTGTGGTGGCGTGGCCTTGCAGTTTTCGGGATCGGAAAAATCCTCCTCAGCACCTTGTCCATCGAGATGATCGCTACGCTGATGCTTTCTTTTTTCCCTTTTCTCTTTTTTACGTTTTCGCTCGTGGGAGTGCTACAAGAGAAAGATTAAAATGGACGTATCTACGAGATCCAGCGTACACTACGTACCTCATACTGTTCCGTTTCCTCGGAACGATCCCGCTTTACAGCCCTTGGCTCTTGAGTTGGATTTTCCAGGGCGTTCAATATGCCATACTTCTTACAAGCTTTCCCAAAAGCCCTTTGTAATTCTTGGCCCTTCACGTAGACAGCATCTCCTGGGACGTTGAAAGCATAACAATTGACGAATACGAGTTGAGAGTCGGACACAAACTACTCAAGACTCTGGTGCTTTCGGTTCCGAAGCTTGCCTTCGATTGTGCCGAAATCTATGGGCTGCTTTATGATCTTATGATAGTTGGGAATGCCCAGCGCTACGGTGTCTACTGGGGCCTGAAAAGGCTGGAAAGCAGGATGGGGTTTGATTCGTGCAATCACGCTCTCACACATCTTTAGCGCCAACCCAACCAGAGTTTTCGGGGCGAGCGAAATGGACACTTGAGGGCCGCGACGCGAGGAGGGAATAGTGGCATGAGCAGCAGAGGTTTCCTTTTTTGGCTGCTTGCTTGACTTTCTACTACCAACGCTTCCTTGCTTGATGTTGGGTTTCAAATCTTGGAAAGCAAGCATTTCCTCGTCCAATATTTTCTCCAGCAGCATTGCCTGTTGCGAATAGTAGTGCTGCGGCCCATTGAAGGTGACGCAGTTCTCAAAGATCTGGCGTATGTCCATTTCAAATTCAGATGGGGCCGAGTATTCTCTTTTCTTCAGCTTCTTGTGGATCGTGCTGAAATCCATTGGGTTGCGAACCACCTAAAGGTAATGCTGTATACCCATGGCAATAGGGTCGACCTTGTTTAGTGGTTAGCATATTTGGATCAAGCTTGAATCTAAGGTACCATCATGACTTACAGGCTCCAAGAAAACAGCGGCATTCTTGTTTCCGCTTATTTTTTTGTGGATTTTTTCACAGAGCTTCAGTTGTTCCGGTCTCATGGTGGCAGCCTCTAACATTGACTCTGGCTCTCTAGATGGCGTCTTTGACACTTCGGGGATGGCTGTCAACGTGCTCTTCAACTCCTGGTACCGTTCGAAAAAATAATCCTCTAAATACTGGCTCTCTTCGTGGGCATTTGTCCCAGGAGGATTGAAAGTGAAGCAGTTATTAAAGATCGATCGAACATCCGGTTTAAAATCCACCCAAGTTCGGTATTGATCGTTCTCTAACTTATCCTTAATCGTTCCCAAGTCCATAGGCTTGCCCTCCTCGAACACCCAAGTGTCGGGTTGATTAAACAAGAAGCAATTGAAAAAGATTTGACGAACGTCCTTCTCAAAGCTTCTAGGTGAAGCGTACTTATCTCCCTCCAGTTTGTCCTTGACTGTCTTCAGATCCAATGGCTCTCTGATAATCTCTGTATAGGTGGGGATATTCAACATGACCGGATCGACTGGTAGCTGAAACGGTTCAGACGACAGGTTTGATCACAGCTTCTTGAAGATCTTTTGACAATGCTTATGGGCAACCTCGTCCATTGAGTTCGCGTCTTTCCCCGTGACTTTGGCTGCCGGTGAAGCACTACTACGTCTAGGGCTTTGCGATGGCATAGGAGTTGACGAGTTTCGCGATTCCTTCTTGGAAGTGGTGGCTTTTGAGGCTGATACACCTTCCTTACCCACACTAGACGCTGAGGCTCGTGCACTTAGAGATTGCGGCGCTTGGCCAATTATAGGCGACGCTGGCGGTGTGAAATCGATGGACTTACTTCCCTTTGGCCGTCTGCCGGCCGGCGAGGTAGCAGGCCTCAAGTCCACAGGTTGGGATGCATCCGAAATCGACTTTCTAGTAAAGCTCAATCAACGATGTATTCCATCTCCCAGGTACATCGCTCATGCATCCGGTCAATACAAGGTAACCGAAGCCGTACTTGACCGGGGAACGCTTCATTGCAGGTATATACCTGAGGAAACCGCTGTGTCTTACGAGATAAAAATACGTAAATAAAGACACCTTCAAGGACATACAATAAGCGAACCAATGGAATATATGTATCATACCACATTGTCGAGCATTGACGCGAACATGTGTCAGGGAGTTTGTAGTATGGTTTACATGCACTTCAGTGAAACCCTAAAGATGATTTAGGAAAAGATGAGATATCGTAACAAAGGAATCTTCAAGCTGATGAGAAACAGAAATGGAGCGCAATGAAGTGGAGTATATCATAGTAGGAAGCTTAACTACCCTCAGAGCACGCTCCCTGAAGTCAAGTCAAGTACGAAGTTTTGGTGGTTTGTACAAGCCCGAAGAAAACGAAAAGATAAGTTAACTGTTCTCGCTACATAATTAACGACAATTGCTCTTTGGACGCTTATAAATAAAAGGGATGTTTTGGTGCATCTAATTTATGCATTTTGAGGGAAGTCATAAACCAGTCCACAACTTGTGTCCAAGATGCTTGCCCCTTCTCATATATTCCAAGCTTTAGGCTCCAAGAAATTGCTTTCGATATTATCTACGCCTGAACTTCAATTATCGTGCGCTAGGAGTGTTATTGGTTACCACAAAGTATAGAAGGATATCCAGCGTGGTACCAACCCGCCGAAGGGCAAAAGCGGTAAAGAAAAATTAAGAGTAAAGGAACAGTCATCGCAACAAGCATAAATTCAGCCACCCAAGGTCTACGATTCCACTGGTTGGATTGCGGTGCAATCGCAGTTAGCGTAATATAGTTAATTTATTTAATTATTATCGTACACAGGATAAATTGAGACGTGCATTTCAGATTCAATCAAGCATGAGTAATCAGAACCTGCCCATAGCACACTCTGTTGTTGATCTCGAAAGGTGGTGGGCAACCGCAGTGTAGAATGACGCACAGACAAAAATACCCTCTCGTAATGGTCCACGATACGATAAATAGCTTCGAACAGAAAAAGTGTAAACAGGGAATGAACTAAAAACAACAACGTAAAGGTAAAGATCTACTTTTCATCACATATACATCAAATTAACCATGAGAATAAGGTAAAGGAAGGGGTGGAGTCTGCAAAATTAACATGGACGAATAATGAATTACCATAAGCGAATTAGTAAGTTACTCAGCCTTTTCTTCGCCTTGCGGAGCTTCAGGAATCTCATTGTGAGCTTTCGAGGGCTGCGCTGGCTTTTCGTCGTCCGGCTTGGAGGCTTTTTCGTCAGGCTGTGGCAGACCGGTCGCTACTTCAGAGTCCAATGTGCATCCAGACTCGACTGGTGTTACATTGTTAGGATTGCCTAGGGTGTCTTGAGAGACAGCTTCATTGCCAGAAGGCCCTGTATTTTGTGACTCTTCAGTGGGAATATCTGCTTTGATGTCTTGCTGTATTTCCTCCCGACTGTCTTTGCCGTGTACGACAACCTCAGGTAAAGGCGTTTTTTCTGTAGGCTCCGGCTCCCTGGCTTCGGCTTCCCTCGGGGTGGTCTCAACATCCATTTGTGAAGCAGTATCATCGATATATTGGCCATCTTGAACAACCTCAGTATTAATTTCGCTATTGTTACTGACAACTTCAGCCTGCCCCTCTTCGGCCTCGGAATTGATATTGTCAGTTACCTCATCCTTCGCTGAGGGGTCTTTGACTTCAGGTATGGGTGGCTGATCAGCCTTGGAAGGATCTTGAGTACGATCGTCTTCCACTTTTGTGCCCACAATGCCCTCAACACTACCTGGCTGATCGTCGCAATTAGTGGCAGGTTTGGGCTCCGTTTGGTTTGCCTCTTTGCGGACTTGCATGTCCTCGTCTTCGTCCGGACCACCAGAACTAAGCTGATTTTCAACTTCAGTCTCAGCCTCAGACCCGGTGTCAACATCTTTTGCCTGAACACCTTCTGCTTTGGATTCTTCTTGATCAATGTCCATCGTGCTGTTGTCGGGGTCAGCATCACCATCATCGTCCAGCTTCTCGCTTTCATCCTCATTGGCCTGTTGCTTGTCTGAGAGTACATCTTCAATTAACAACGATCTCCATTTTTTGGTGAGCATATAGGCTCTGTCTTTGACGTCGAAAGGATCTTCATCCAACTCTAGCTGAGATACCCTCTTCATCAATTTGCCGATCTTTGTTTCCTAAAATACATCTGCCTTTAGAAAGTCCACGCCTTCTGTATTAACCACTTGATACTTACTCTTAGCAGAGAAAGGTTCATGTCAAAGCTCTCCACCTCCTTCAGCAACGAATCGATCACACTCATATCCTAAAGGAGCGAACAGGTATGAAACCTGACAACAGAGTGAAATCGTAATAGGACGAGAAACTCACGCCAATAACGTCTTTCATGGTTAACTTCTGCAATTTATGGCGAAGATGCATCAGCTTCTGGCTAGGTGACCCTATATACATTACGCGTTCAGCAAATAGAAGATGGTCACATAAGTACTCTCAACATACGAGGCTTAGATTTCTGCTTTGCAGATTGTGGTGTCGAAGGCTCTTGTTCCTGCACTTTGGGCTCTGTCGATTCCTCGGTAGATTTATCTTTTCGTGATGTTCTTCTTCTCTTAGGTGTGGATACTTCAGATGTCGGGTTCTTTCTCTTATGCGTACTAAGGCGTTCCTCTAACTTATCTTCGTCTTCATCTTCACCTCCCTCCTCTTCCTCCTCCACCTCAGACTGCTTGATCCTGGATGAGCGCCTACCAGAGGAGGCTCTCCTGTTTGGTGTTTTCTTTGCTTTAGTGTCTTTCACAGGCTCACTTTCAGAAGCATCATCTGAGTCTGCTTTGCCCCGACTTTTTCTGCGGGGTTCAGCTTTCTTACGCCCACCACGTTTTGGTGTTTTCTTTGGGGCAGCCTCTTCTTCACTCTCCAGCTCGTCCTCCTCCGCCTCCTGAACTTCCTCTTCAGTGTCAGTCATTTGAGCGTCCGGGTTTGAAGCCTCCTTCACTGCTCTGTCAAATTGAACCCCGCGTCTGCCTTTGCTGAATTCTTGAAGATGCTCATCAAAAGGTTTTATGTTGTCCGAAGTAATCCAACCACTAAAACACGAAGAGACGCGTTCAACAAATATACATAAATACGATACTTAAGGAAACACCAACAAATAGGAGAAAGTAGACAGTCAACTTACTAATCTTTTGTACCATAGAACTTTACTGATACAATTGGGATAGGTCTGTTAGGTTTTTGTTTCAACACGGCTGAAGGAACTTCGCTCTCCTTCTTTATCTATATAATATCATGAAAATACTGGATGAGCATTCGACTTAAATATCGCGTTTAGTGTACAATGCGCATTGCAGCAATGGGTATTGCTTCTGCAAGCTGAAGTGCTGAAATTTTAACACGTACTTTAGCAGGCCACCAGGGATAACCTTTGATCTTGGCCCAAACGATTGTGCCTGGCGCGTGTTTGCTGCTCATATTTACGTACTTACGAAAGGCTAAACAAAATACTACAGGTACGTTTAATGATACGAAATATATCAGGTTGGTTGAATGAAATAAGGCATCGAATATTACTTGAGAAATGTTCGACGCGTACAAGGCTTAGCCTTATTTACGTACCTTACTTATATGCCGACTCCGTTGTATCCACCAAAGATAGAAAGGCATTAACTATGGACTTGGATTACTTCACAATTGGATCCTATGTTTCCTGAAATCATGATCCGACTCGGGCTAGATACGTCTGATTTGAACTGATTCACCATTCCATCATTATTTCCTTTGCGTGGAACTGCTTGCGTCAATGAATGCTACTTATACTTTGCGCGTGCTGATCCTGAAAATGCAGAACCAATGATTGGCAAATCTCAGTCGGAAAACACTGATGATTCAATGGTGAATGTGGAATTACGTAGTGTAAATTTGCTTTATTGTATGTACTGTGTGGTAATTACTCCCCAACTACAGAAGCTAAGCAGAATACAAATTCTTCGGGGAGGTCAGACTAGTGTGGATTCCGTAGGAGAGATGCCTTATATTACCTTAGGCGAGGAGTTGCTCGAGCTTTCCAGAGCTATGGGCCTTCAGGAGATCGTCACACCCTCCAAGGTGCTTACCCTTGATGTAGATATTTGGAACAGTACGCTGTCCAGAGAGCTCTAACAGAGCTGCCTGAATCTCGCTGCCGTCGGGGAGTTGGTCGAGCTCAATAGCGGTGTAATTGGGGAAAACCTTGGACAACAAATCCTTGGCCCTCTTGCAGTAGGGGCAATATGACTTGGAGAAGACCATAACGGCGTTGTCTTCGATGTACTTTTTAACAAGGTCTTGAGTGGAAGGCATTTCGAGAACTAGTGAATTGATGAGCTCAGAGCAATTTTACCTTGTATTTATACTCCTCGTTGTGGATGACATAATCGCTAGGTGTGTGATGAGGCTCCCATTGGTAATGAGTTCTGAGCATCCAATCTAAGAAATGAAAGTATGCCCCAGAACACACGTGTCGTACACTTATCGCTATTGTATATTTTGGGGTTAACTGCATTAAGATGAAATGCTGAATGATTGTTAATAACTGAGTCTTAAAATTTCCAAAGTTAATCATGTATTTGTCAGGTTAATACCAATGTGGTTAATCAGTACCATATTTATTCTACGTCTACTGGGCACCCTATAAGCAGGAAGGGGTTACTTCATTCGCGATTTATGAGGGATGTTGAGGGATAAAGAACTGGATGGACCGGATTACTAAGCTATATGCTACTTGTAGATATAATACAGTGCACAATACGAACCATGTCTAGACAAAATAGGCTCTCTGTACACACTTTCCGAGCCTCCCCTGCTAGTATACGTCCCAATCTCTACCTGAATAGCCAACCTATTAGCAGATACGGACTTCCATAGCTCATATACGAACCAGCCGGAGGTGGAGATCCAGTCTTTTATCAATATTTATTTTATCTCTACAAAGATGGAAATGCATCTATAATGACATTTGATCATAGAATTGCTTCGTTTTCCATGGATTTGGATGATTCACCACTTTCAATTAATACTTGGAACTGTTGGCGTGTTGAATAGGTCATCATCGCGATATATATCAAATGATTTTATCCTGGATGGTGCTAAGATGTTTTTTCACATACATACAATTTGTATTTATATCTAAAGGGGCTTGACTTTGCACAACTAAAACGAACATGACCGAAGCGATATTACTTGTGCATACAGACAATGCATTTAATCAATTTCTCTAGATATATCAATGGTGTGCCATATCATTGGTATATATTTAAAATTTTGCATGTATGGAAGTTTTAGTTGAGCGTGACTACAATGCTGCCTTTATTTGGAGCTAAACAGTATTAAACTAATTACAATTTACCACCACGTAGACGTAATACCAAATGAAGGGTAGATTCTTTCTGGATGTTGTAATCACTCAAGGTACGGCCGTCTTCCAGCTGTTTGCCGGCAAAGATAAGACGTTGCTGGTCAGGGGGAATTCCTTCTTTGTCTTGAATTTTTTGCTTGACGTTGTCAATGGTGTCGGATGATTCGACCTCAAGCGTGATGGTCTTCCCAGTGAGAGTCTTGACAAAAATTTGCATACCACCACGAAGGCGGAGAACCAGGTGAAGAGTTGACTCCTTTTGAATATTGTAATCACTCAAGGTACGACCATCTTCCAGCTGTTTGCCGGCAAAGATAAGACGTTGCTGATCAGGGGGAATTCCTTCCTTGTCTTGAATCTTTTGCTTGACGTTGTCAATGGTGTCGGATGATTCGACCTCAAGCGTGATAGTCTTTCCAGTGAGAGTCTTGACAAAAATTTGCATACCACCACGAAGGCGGAGAACCAGGTGAAGAGTTGACTCCTTTTGAATATTGTAGTCACTCAAGGTACGACCATCTTCCAGCTGTTTGCCGGCAAAGATAAGACGTTGCTGGTCGGGGGGAATTCCTTCTTTGTCTTGAATCTTTTGCTTGACGTTGTCAATGGTGTCGGATGATTCAACTTCAAGCGTGATAGTCTTTCCAGTGAGAGTCTTGACAAAAATTTGCATACCACCACGAAGGCGGAGAACCAGGTGAAGAGTTGACTCCTTTTGAATATTGTAGTCACTCAAGGTACGACCATCTTCCAGCTGTTTGCCGGCAAAGATAAGACGTTGCTGGTCAGGGGGAATTCCTTCCTTGTCTTGAATCTTTTGCTTGACGTTGTCAATGGTGTCAGATGATTCGACCTCAAGCGTAATGGTCTTTCCAGTAAGTGTCTTCACAAAAATCTGCATGGTGAATAAAAAGGGATAAGTTACATTATCTGGGATTGTGGTGTGTCCTTATATACGAAATAGAATACCAAAGCCGCAGCGGCATGTGTGTCTGCGCATACACAATTCACCCTAACAATGCATCAACTGGATCATATGATATTGTTAATATTATCAACGCAACAAGTCATTGCGAGCCAATCAAATGATGTTACTGGCACAGGTAGACTTGGTATGACAAAATAGGAAATCATGTGGACTGCGGTGAGAATCCCTCGTCATAAATACAGGCTTTCCGAGTATTACATCATTCCCAAAGCGGCAAGGAAACAACCGAAGGTACTCGTACATTTTCCAAGCTTGGCTTATTTAAACCATGGCTGAGATATAATAATCTCACTCTAGATCATTCCAGAATGAATCTGAATCAATTTGTGTCATTGATTGATTTGCAGTATGGACATGGAAGAATGGTTTGTATATGAGCATACTCAAAGCACAGTATAATGAAAGGGGGTAGTCTTTTTAGAAACTCAACCACAATTCATAAATCTATTTCCAGCTGGATTAGTCCCCAAAGAGGGTTGCTGTTGTCACTGGGGCTAAAGTACCATTACTTATGTCCCAACACTATTCCGATACAAGGCAGATTGCTCCTGGTAATGGTAGATAATTGACTTGGGTAAAATAGATGGAGCAGTTAGGTTGACAAATGGAGACTAAAGAAATCCAAAAACATGAAAAGAGCACCAATGCCGCACGCATTAAAACAACGGCGCCAGTACTGAACCAAGATTATATACCTGAAGTTTCTTTGTACCTTAGACGACAAAGGGCTAAAAATCGATCACTTATTACTAGCCTTACTGTGACTGAAGTTCAGCCTCTTGATATGGTAGACTTCGCTTGCTTAAGGTAATACTTGGTGTTATTGACTCAAATATGACATAATCTCAACAGAGTGGCTTTGTATTCCTGTTGTCAATGTCATACAAATCCCGAAAAACTCGAAGCCATAATCTGGCTACATCTCAAGAATAGTATACTGTGTCAAATTTATCTCCTTTACACGCAAATTGGGTGGATGTGAATGGCTACAAGGTGGTGGGTTATAACTGATCCATATATCAATGATCACGTTCTGTATTAACGAAAGGAGCAGCGGGTCAAGATTACAAATACAAGCCTTCAGGCGTTCCTTCGTTCTTACGATAAAGCACCTTTTCTCTGGCTTTCTTGAAGTCTTCGTTAATCACTTTCATACGACGTTCGCGGAGAGCAAGTAGACCAGCTTCGGTACAGATGGCTTTGACATCAGCACCAGAAAGATCATCTTTTGACATGACGTATTCCTCCAAGTCCACATCATCGGCTAATCTCATCCGACCAGTGTGTATGTGGAAGATCCTCCGTTTGGTTTTAACATCGGGTAGTGGGAACTCGATCTTACGATCAATACGGCCTAATGAGAAAGCATTAGTAAGCCAATTGCATTAGTGGTAAACTCCAATCGGCTGGAATTGCACTTACCAGGGCGAATAAGTGCAGGATCAAGGGATTCAATACGGTTGGTGGCCATAATAACCTTGACATCCCCGCGTGAATCAAACCCATCAAGCTGGTTCAGAAGCTCCAACATTGTTCTTTGAATTTCTCTTTCGCCACCAGAGTTCGAATCATAACGCTTGGTACCTATTGCATCGATTTCATCAATGAAAACGATGGCAGGTGCAAGTTCTTCTGCATGCTTGAACAGCTCCCGAACCATTTTGGGCCCATCACCGAGGTACTTCTGAATAAGTTCGGAGCCTACAACGCGTAGGAATGTTGCAGATGTTTGGTTTGCAACAGCCTTTGCCAGAAGGGTTTTGCCTATAGTAGCATTAAGCATTAGTAGCATGTTTTTTGAAGTCTTCAAATAAACTTACCTGTTCCAGGTGGGCCATATAAGATAACTCCTTTAGGGGGTTTGATACCCATTTCTTCGTAAAGTTCAGGATGGGTAAGTGGCAGTTCTACGGATTCCTAACAGATTTACAAGTTCAGCTGTATGATGCTACATTTAATAAGGCGGATTCGCAATACCTTAATTTCTTGAATTTGTTGATCAAGACCACCAATATCCGCATATGACTCTGTTGGTGCTTTTTCAAGCTTCATTACACTGACCATTGGGTCAGTTTCATCTTGAAGTACACCGATTACAGACATGGTCTGTGGGTAGGATGTTTGTAAATGGCAGTAAGAGATCATACTACTTACAATAAATATACCTTGTGATGGAGGAGTACAGAGCATCCTGGCTCCAGCAAGTCCTTATCAACAAATGACATGATAGATACATAATACTCTGGCCCAGACGAGGAAGACACTATGGCGTGATAGTCGTCAATGATTTCTTCTAAGGTGCCAACACTCATAGGTGAGCCACGCAAGTCATCGACTCGGGTGCGTTCCTCCTGCAAAAGGCGTTAGCAACATAACAGCGGATGCCCACCAGCGCGTATGATACCTCGTTTTTTTCCTCTTGAGGTTTGAGCCGTTCTTGGTTCTGTACGAATTCCTCCTCCATCAAAAGATAATCCTTGATTCTTTCCATTTTCAAGAGTTTTAAGCGGCATCGTGTGGTAGGATATACTATCAATCAAATGTATGAATGGCGAGGTAATTTCAGGTTGTAAAATCGATTGGGATTTGTACCTGCAGGTAATTTTGTGGAAGAATCGATTCCTTTGACTCTCTTTTTCTTTCCTACTCTAGTCGGTACGGGTGGCTCCCATTTCTTCTTCTTATCTTTGTCCTAGTGTGTTTGTAATTTAGACTCATTGGTCATTAGTATTTAGAAACCTCACTGGCAGTCACCTTTTGATTCTTCTTATCGTCCCCGGGACCACCTGGGAGGTTTGGAAATCCACCGGACTGTGCGTTACCCTGGCACCAAGCATTTCCAAGTTAGTGAGATAGACCGCTTGTACAATTTGTTTCTATGTATATCAGTGTCCGCTCTGCCACGTTTATTCTCTCGCTAATTAGTTATTCAACTATTGTGATCACCTACCATGCTTCAAATATAAGGGTGTCCAGAACTTGGTGATTATCAAGTTGAGACAAGTCCTTTCTTATTAAGATTCTAAAGGTAGCATAGATTCTTTGGCAACGTAATCATATATTGAGTCACCGAATATTAAAACGACTACATAGCTCAAAAGACCTAATTTATTGGTTAGTCTATACAATGATTAGTCCTTTACATTTTTCAGGTTCACCTCTTATGATTGGTCAGGTGTAAAATCGTATCTGCATTTAGGTGCAAATTTTGTTCATTTCTCGAAGAAAATTTCATTTGTAGTTGGTGACTTTTTGATTCATACTTTTCTGAAGTGGGGTAGGATTACTGCATATCCACTGCCTGTATTTAAGAAGCAAACACATTACGCGAATACTGTTCAGCATGGCATCTATTGTTAAACCAGCTACTCATAAAAACGGTGTGGGTGCCTTTATTTTCCAATGCCGCAAACTCGTTTTCCACTATTGCGAGCGTGGTGGGAGTAGCCGAGGCATTGTGTAAGTATACTCTTGATTTACGAGAAACCCTCAATATATGCTCATAACAATATAGCGATTTCTTCAAGGCCGATCTAATTGAATTTGCCCGGAAGAATCCCCAAATCGAAGTTGTTGTCCAACCTCGACCTGCCAAACACCCCTGCATTCGTGGTTTCTATAGTAAGCCAATTTAACGTTTGAATTCAAGACACGATAGTCCTTCTGACACGCCTCCTCTGCTTCTAGTGAATGGTAAAAGTAAGGTGATATGCGTGAGGAATCATGATCGCAAGGAGGTCATGGATAAAGTACAGTTGCTGCGCGATACCAGTGGGCAAAAGGTTGGCTTGTTCAAGAAGAGGGTTCTTTCGGATACTCCTTCAGTCCGTGGCATCTGGTCGCCTTTCCATAACCGACCCCATCAAATCTAGAACTATTTTCACAATAGATCACGTACACTCGACTTATCAGGGTTGCCTTTCATATCTTCAATGGAGGCATCTAGTGTTACTTTTCCTATCCTCCTACCATCTTTGCATAACATATCGTTAATAAACATGAGGATCTCTACCATCATGTCTGTAGATTCTTATGCATATAAATCCAGTACCTGTTCTCATGTTTCTTGTTGCATCCTTTCTATGCGTTTCAACTAGGCACATGGTCCGCAGCTTAAACCATGAATTGGGTTAGTGCATGGTCAAGTGGAAGACTTATGCTTTTGTCAAGTGGAGATGCCAATCGATTTGCTGTCATGCGTGCAGTGTGGTGCTGGAGTTAACCAAGGTTGGATTCAAGGGTCTTGAAAGGCTTCGGTTACTCCAGATTATCTGGAGGTGAGATTGATATGATAAGATATGATTCACCGGTAGGATCAATTCTGATTAGTGTCTGGACCAGTGGTATGAATCATGTAAAGTATTTTTCACTGAGCGTCTATTGGATCAGCAAAAATTCGAGCTGGCCGAGGTACTTTTTTTTATTTGTGAATAGTAAATATATCAACGCAACGGATGTCTTTCTCGTCATCCACTTCCGACGTTTTCTCTTGGAACTGAGTAGCATCATGGAATCCCACGCCAAGTATCAGAGCCCATTGACCTCTAGATATGCCTCCAAGGAGATGGCTTACAACTTCTCTGATGATAAGAGATTTAGCAACTGGCGCAAGCTCTGGCTCAACCTTGCTACTGCTGAGAAGCAACTTGGTTTGAATGATATCACCGAAGAGGCATTGGAAGAAATGCGTCAACACTTGGTACGACCTTTTCCAACCATTCTGTTTGCGATCAATCCACTTAATTTCTCTTTAGTATGACATCGACTATGAGGTTGCTGCTGCCGAGGAAAAGAGACGCCGTCACGACGTCATGGCTCACGTCCACACTTTCGGTCTCGTCTGCCCCAGTGCTGCTCCTATCATCCATCTCGGTGCCACCTCTTGCTACGTTACTGACAATGGAGATCTTATGAATCTTCGTGATGGATTGGATATTCTATTGAACAAACTCTCCTACGTCATCGACTCTCTTGCCAAATTCGCCAAGCAATACCGTGACCTCCCTACTTTGGGTTTCACCCATTTCCAACCTGCTCAACTCACTACTGTTGGAAAGAGAGCTACCCTCTGGCTCCAGGTATATAGCACCTCTATCTATTGATCTTTGCACACACATGCTAAGTTCGCCAAATACAGGAATTACTTTGGGATTTGCGTAACCTTACCCGCGCCCGTGATGACCTTCAGTTCCGTGGTGTTAAGGGAACTACTGGTACCCAGGCTTCCTTCTTGACCTTGTTCGACGGTGACCATGAGAAGGTCGAGCAATTGGATCAGCTTGTCACTGAGCTCTCTGGCTTCTCAACCCCATATGCCGTAACTGGCCAAACATACTCACGCAAGGTTGATAATGATGTGTTGGCTCCCCTCTCATCCTTCGGTGCTACTGCTCACAAGATTGCCACCGATATCAGACTCCTGGCCAACCTTAAGGAGATTGAAGAGCCTTTCGAGAAAGACCAAATCGGCTCTTCTGCCATGGCATACAAGAGAAACCCAATGAGATGTGAGCGTATTTGCTCCCTTTCCAGACATTTGATGATTTTGGTGCAAGACGCTTTGGCCACATCCAGCGTTCAATGGCTCGAAAGAACCCTTGACGATAGTGCCATTCGTCGTATCAGTATCCCAGAGGCCTACTTGACCGCTGATATCCTTCTTACCATTCTTCAAAACGTCTTCGACGGCATGGTCGTGTATCCAGCTGTCATCAAGCAGCGCATCAACCAAGAGTTGCCATTCATGGCTACTGAAAACATCATCATGGCCATGGTCAAGAAGGGTGGAGACAGACAAGTTTGCCACGAAGAGATCCGTGTCCTCTCTCACCAGGCTGCTCACAAAGTCAAGGTAGAGGGCGAGAGCAACGACTTGATCGAAAGAATCAAGGCCACCAAGTACTTCGAGCCTATCTGGCCAGACCTTGACAAGCTCCTAGACCCCTCTACATTCATCGGACGTGCACCCGAGCAAGTTGATAGCTTCTTGGCCAAGTGCGTTGAGCCTGCACTTGCTCCATATCAGGAGAAACTCAAGTCCAAGACTGAAGCCGTGTTGAGCGTCTAGAGAGCCAGGCAATCACTGCTTCAATACTTGTGTTCAAATTCAAATTCGATAGATCGAAACAAATAAATTTGTTTTACTGTGAGCGGGCTTCCCGTCACAAGAAAAATGCTGGAGGGATTTCATGCTCATTGTTTGTTACAGTTTATTGATTAATCGTGGAACAAAAAATCCTAAAGCACGGCTGCGCAACAATTTCCAAGAGAATAAACAATATATATAGCCTTTGACGAGAGGGTGCAGTTCCAGAGAAGATCGAGCGAAAGAGGTCTGACCAACATCTCAAGTTCCGTGTAACGCAGTCCACAAAAATCCTTAACAGGTTCTATAACGCGTCTAAATACCCATGCGTGTAACGAAGATGTTGAACTGTTGCATGTGCGCTGGGGGAGAGGATGAGTTATTGTTCATTTGTGGTGCCGGGATGGTGGCCCAAATCTCGAGGGAATTCAGCCCTGGCTGTAGATTGACAAGATACGAGTTTGGCTTGGATGGGTTTGATGATGGTGCTATTTTTTTGGATTGGTTCGCCGTTGGCTGAACTCGTCTTGCGTTTTGAAACAGAAACACTAGCACTCTTTGATTGACTATATTCTTCATCATGTTGGGTTTGATCACAAGATGCCGGACTTGTGATCCCACTGAGATACTATGGGCAGCAGTGGCAGTGTCGAGGCAAAGATAAAACGACTGGTCATCAGACTCGAGCTCGATGCATGATAGCAATTGGATATCTGAAAGCTCAATTAGAGAAATGCCTGCTGAAGTACACCAGTTTGTACATTACCTGGAGTCGAAGGTTGACTTGGCGCTTGCTGAGCTGCCGTAGAGGTTGTCTTGCTGGGCACTTGTGATTGAGCAGAAGATTGCGCTTGCTGCGCCGTGTGGTGTGTTGAGTTAGCTTGAGGTTGGGCAGGTGCTGGCTTCGATTCAGTTGATGGATCTTGTTGATTCGTTGCTGCGGGTGCTGTGACATTTGGATTATTGGGGATAGAGGCTGGAGGATGTTGATTTTGGCTCCTAGAAGTGGAGTCTTCGGGTGGAGAGTAGTTGTTCGCAGTCACATTCGGCATAAATGTAACTGGTGCTTGGGATGTGGTGGTCCCATTAGCTACGGGTGGTTTGGTGAGAGTCGGGACGTTTGCTTGCTCAGCATTTGATTGAGAATCATGTCCGCTGATATTTCCGGCTGTTTTAGTAGAGACGCTTACGACATCTATGTTTTCGTCATTTTCATGATTAGGATCGCCAGGGCCGGAATTACCAAGGGAGGGGGACGCTAGCTTTGAGCCTCTTGTAGGAGATGCTGTTAGTTTTCCATCATTGGAGTTGATGTACTTCTTGGGAATTCTAAGCTTGAGATTGCTGCTTGTCTCATTGGCTCCGCTCTCTTCAGACTTGGATATCAGCTCCCCATCCGCACTGAATAAGGGCGAACCGATTTTGTTCAACTTGAGCGGCTTCTCGTACGGAACAATTTCCACTACGTTCTTTGGTTCGACATTAAGAGTCTTTTTCCAATCTTTGATCGGCGAAAAACTTTTTGAAGAATCAGAATAGCGAGATTCACAGATAAAAACGTCTTCTTTGTCGAATCCCTTAGGATGTCCTAGTAAAAATAGTAAATAGATGATGAGATGGGAAGCATAGACTCATGGTCTACCTTTGAGGTACTCCTTGACATACATAACAAAGCACTTCTTTGTTACGTTCTCCAACGGATGTTCATCAACATTGTTAGACTTGAATACCTCGTTTTCATAGAACTTTCTTGTTGGTGGATGGAAAGTCTGAACACAAAGTGTAAGCATGAAACAAATGACAACGATCCCACTACGCTTCAATTCACCTGATCTGCTCGAAAATACCATGGTCCACTGAAGTATTTCACATCGCTAGTAAGACATGTTTGTAAATATTCATGTGCAATATGGAGCAGCATACCAGGTTACTCACTTCTCTACCCATAATTTCTCTATCATTGCGATATTCTCTTGCTCAGAAGAGTCCACCTTGACATAGACAAAGTCACCTAACGGATTGTACTCAAGTTACAGGGATGGCCGAATACTACATACTCGATGGGTCAAGTGTAACAAACCTAGGCAGTAATTAACTCCATTGTATTCAAGGGAATCCTTTGAATCCTCCAACTAAAAGAGTTTAGGTAAAATGTGAGTTGGAGGCTTGTTTTGCGGTAGCAGCGGGGTTGACGAACCGTTCGAGAACGCTTGCTTAGATTTTTCTTGGTAACGTTGTACAGTTTCTATCATACTAATTAATACCATTCCACCAATGAGTGTACATATTTCTTACCAGGAGAATCTTGGCGTCTTTGTAAACCTGCGAGCGCTTTTCATTGAATGACAGAGCATTCTCAAAAACGAGTTTTAAATCTCTATCAAATGCTTCGAACGAGTTATACCCTTTCTTTATGCGACGCTAGAAGATGCTATTAGTGTCAATCCGTATTACATTGGAATACCCAGCAATTCCATACTTGAATTGCGCTGAGTGCCATTGGCTTTTCGGTAACTTCGTAGTACTCTGGATATTCCTTTCGAGAAGGCAACTCTATAAACATATCGGCACAAAACCGACCGCTGTTTTATATATAACGGTTAGATATCACAAAAGCATCTATCGCTGCGACTCTTCATCTTGCCTGGAGTCTTTGTGCTCAACGATCGTTCGGAGGAGCTCTTCCATTAGAGGTATATGATTCTTGCTTTCGTCCTCCTTGTCGTTCGTTTTATCGTTGGAATCCTATACTGGAGTTTAGAACAGGTGCTTGAAATCGGACAGCATCCAGCTTACCTGAAGTAAAAATGACCATCTGGGATTGTCTGGGTCATTTACGAGGTGTAGAGGAATCTGCCCATTAATATTCTCAGGCTCCCTTTCCGCATGGTATTCTTCAACAAGAAGTTTTGCCAGCTGATCGTGACCTAATAATGGAATGGGATCAGGGAGATTATTAAATTTGAAGATTACTGGTTTATATAAACCTCCAAAAGCGGCCCATGCAAGCGGTGTTGATTTGAACCCATTATCGCGAAGTTCAATTTCAGCACCGTTGTCGATCAAGACTGGCACCACCTCCTTCAAACCAAAATACGACGCAGCATGAAGAGGCCCCCACTCCAACGTCTCGCCAAAAATGTCCGTCTCATGGAACCCATTGGGGTCGATTTTCTGCGACTTGGCAATCCTCAAAGCGGTTTTGAAATCACTTGCTGCAACGGCTTTGAAGAACCTCTCTTCGATGCTGTAAGAACATGAACATACTTTATAATTTGTGGTATGAAAATACCTTGATCTTTGCTATCCCACTTGGTTTCCTTCTGCTCCTCTTCGTCGGCGTCCTCGTCTGCATCCTCATCTTCTTCCGCATCCTCCACCTCTTCGTCCGCTTCTTCTTCTCCCTCCTCCCCCTCCTCCTCCTCTCCTTCGTCTACTCCATCAACACCATCCTCCCCTTCCTCTTCTTCTTCCTCTTCATCCCCTTGCTCCTCCGCGTCTTCATCATCACCTTCATCCTTGCTGTTTGTATTGGCCTCAGGCATCACAAGGCTAGAGGTTTTTATCACTATTTTCGGTAATTTTGGTGTAGCTTTCTCCCGAGCCTCCTTATTCAACGTTGCTTTGATGTTGGCGATATCCTTGGAAGCCATTTTCTAATTAAATAGAAATCATAAGTTATCCCTACTACTTTAGCAAAGGTTTCGGATGAAAGTACCTGGAGGGTTACGGCATCTTTGTACACTTGTGAGCCCTTCGTATTATATTGCTTAGCATTATCAAACATCAGATCCATGTCCGACTTGAACTCATCCAGACTATTGTATTCTTTTTGGTCGATTTTCTCCTACAAGTCCATATTGTTATTCGTTAGATGGTAGCAACCAGCAAAACACAACCAGAGTAAAGAAGCTCACCTTGATCATGTCAAGTGCAATAGGTTCGCTTATGGTATCATAGTAATCGGGATAATCTTCGCGTGAAGGTAGATGGTGAAATAGCTTTGACACGTGTCTTCCACTAAGAAGTATATCAGGAACGAAAAGTAAGTGTAAATGCTATATACAGGTCGACCGAGTTATGTGAGAGATCTTCCCACCTCTCATCCTTGTATTTCTTGATATCATGATAGACCGTCTTACAACGTTTCAGTAAAGTCTTGATATCACCAGACTTTGATATGGGTGTAGAATTCGCGTGAAATGGTATGAAAATCGGATTAGTTATTGGAAGTGCGAGACTGTTGGAATAAACAGAAGCATGTTGGATACACACGAAATCATGAGGCGTTCTCTTTCCACTTGGCGAGCCGAGATCCGCATCTGGATGAGCTCGCTTGGTTGCCTTGCTAGCAGGAGAGGTTTTATCGATCTTTGGGGTTTTGACTTTTCTTGGATGTTTCCCTGATAATGTCAAAGGGCGTTGGATTAAATGCGCTCTTGTCACTTTGAATGTACCGTTGAATCAACCTACTGTCCATGTTCACTAGAAAAAATTAGACTACAGAAAGCATGAAGTCGTGAATATTGCATCAGATTCGAAGCCATGCGTATATATTATTTATATACATTAAATCATAACTTTGAAAATGATCAAAACTAAAATGGATTCATTCCGTCAATCATGATTTAAAATCACCATTTGACTAAGTTTCATGGGCAACACAGTATACTGCACTGTATTGGTGATCTGATCTAGCTAATCGAAATACTGTGAACCAACACCTACTGTTTCCCTATTTCAAGGAGGAAGACCCCCGCCAGTATTTTGCTCTCGCATTGACCAGAGTGATGAACCTTGCTGGGGAGCAGCTGAGAGGTAGATATCTAACAATTTGGTTTCAGCCAGCTCCTGTGGTCTTGACCCGGTTTACTTCATGACATAAGCCCGCACTAACCGCACCACAATCGACAATTATCGATTGCAACCTTAAGCCATGTACTTGTACCGATGATGTTATGCATACGTATGATTAGAAGGGAAGTATATTTAAGCAACCAGCATTTGTTAATGCTAAATTCCAACATTAATGCAGAAATTAAAAATGAATGCGCAGCAACTATAAATGCAAGCTGTGTTCATCCGGGGATACAAAGCTATGTAGTATCCCGTATCAATAATATATAAGTAGTCTAGTTCGAAGATTCAAGTGGTTTCAGGTTTGAGCATTACTAAGCGAAGCATCGGCGTTCTTTTTGACTGATGGGACGGGGCATGGTTGTATTCCGTCGATCTCGGTTTTAGTAGCATACTGGTTGCAAGTTGAGGAGTTTTGATCAGCACAAGTGTCGGGTAGGAAAGCTCGGTTAAACTCGGTGGACAAGGTGCTTGCACTACCTTGCGAAGCCGTATCAGGCGAACTTAGGCTTGCCATTCTGGATGCGTCTGGAGTGGCTCTGTTGGGCGCCGTCAAGTCCATATAGCTGCTCTCATGGCTGAGAACTCGTTGCCTTAACTTTGGAAGCGTGTAGTCATATACCAAGAACTTTTCCTCCATGGCCTGCATCTCTTTAGGAAGCGGCTTTGTGCGTTTGGAAGGGTCCATTCGCTTGCGAGCTTTGAGAGGATTCTCCTCTAAGAGTAACTCTTCTAGTTCATGGGTGGCATCAAAATTAGCATGCTTTGACTTGAGGATGGATTAGTATGGAAGTGGGGTATGGATGTGGACTTCTACCTACATCCGGTTCAAACGGCGGCTTGGCTTCTTTGGTCAAAAGTTTGTCCCACTCGATGTCTGTGAACCATGGATGTGCTTTAAGCCTGGTAAATCCATTTTCACCGCAACCCAGTCTCTGATTGATGTTTCGCTCGCACAACTATATGTGAATAAGTAAACTAGATCTAGAATATAGTATTGAGCGGTACATACTCCTTGGATTACGTCTATCGCATCGTCGCTAACGGCTTGTTCGCAGTTGCTAGGGAATATCAAGTTCTCATGCAAAATCGCTGCTGTCAGCTCTTCGTTGGTTTTGGCTTGGAA